>BDUI01008205.1:3979-15660 GCA_002335545.1 Apodemus speciosus
CTATGAAGCAGACATCATTAACTGAATAAAAATCTCAATTTTCATGTTTGACAGTTGATGCTAAATATTTGAGTAGTTAAATAACCAGTGTAATAAGGGAAAATTTTCCCAGCATAAATTTTATGTCCTAGGTATAGGTGTGTGTGTGTGTGTGTGTGTGTGTGTGTGTGTGTGTGGTGTGTGCACACGCTCAGATGGAAAGGAAAAGAAACAATTAGAACTTGATACCTGGAGACATTCACCACCTTAAGATTTTCCTAGAGCATCAATCACACCAGGATCCATGGAAKAGCTCGCTGGACCCCAGAATGACAATGCTGTGCCTGTGGTTTAGCTGGGAAGAATTCTCTGCCAGTACACAGACTGCTTTCTAGAAAATGTTTGCTGGTACAGCTTACCCTTCCTTTGAGAACCTGGCTCTCCTTTCCCATTYATTATCATATTTCCAATGACATTTTGTGCTTAACAGTGTTAAATATGGCATCTCCAGTGAAGAAGAACACTGGTTGCAAATGGCAAATTTTCATGTATTACCACTTAGATGACAATCAGAGACAGTGAGAAATCCAACAAGAATTCTTTTAGCATTTGATGTTTGTGTAGATGAGGAGGGCTGTGCTTACTTCAGCTTAGCACACGGTCAGCTGTGGTCTGTGTTGGTTCAGAGATTCACAYAAAACTGGCTTAAAATAGTCTAGAAAACCCTTACCCCTCTATCTAGAAAACAATTCTTGACATTCCCTGCTCCCCAGCCAAGAAGTGCAAGCATGGAAAAACAGTTTTAGTGAGAGAGCATTCCATAAAAATTTCACCAAATGGTACACCTTGGGAAGTTTCAACACATCTTTTTTTCCTCTCTCATCATTTCTTCTTGTAATTCTCAGTCCTAATACAAAATAATTTAGGTTGTTTCTACTTTAAGTTCATAGGTAATGAATGTTAAGTAATTCCAAGGCCTTTAACAGGTGTGAGAGACAGAGTACAGGCAGCTGGAATTTATTGACTGGAGAACCTTAGCAGAAAGGGAAGATTTACAGGATTCCCCAGCAGTGTTACCTTGTGTAATTCCACTTATCTGGATGACTTTGGAAAGTCACTTAAATGTGTAGCAGTTCCATCAGTTCACATATCAAATGACATGTAATATCTTTTTAGTAGAAGTGGAATGTATAAATTATATTAATGATATACATAAGAAAATGCATATTTTAGATTTACAGATGAAAGGCATTTCATTCAATATAGCCCAAAATACTAAAGATTTATCATACTAAGAATGCAGAAAGCTACAGAGATGACTAGGTGTTTAAAGCAAGTGTGTGAGGGCCTGAGTTCTAATCCCCCGGACTCAGCTAAAGGCAGAAATACCTATAGTATCACATGCACTCATGTGTAGTATCATTGTTCCCAATCCGAATGAAGTTGGAGATGGAGGAAGGAGAATTCCTGGAGGATTACAGATTAGTTAGCTTTATTTTTTCAGTGTTGAAGAAGAGGCCCTATATTAAATATTGTGGAAGATAATGATAGACCCAAGGTTGTCCTCTGACTCCACACTTGGGCTATGGCATACCCTAGTACCTACACTCACACATGACTGTGCATGGCTTCACATACACACACACACACACACACACAAACACACACACAAACACATAAACACAAACACACCTACCTGTACCTACTCACAGATATGCATGGATATACAAACACACCAGAAAGGGAAAAATGGAATTCTGAGATACCCTAAAATGACTCCCAAAAGAAGTTATCAACTTATTTAGATTTAATAGTTAAAATTATATTTACTCATATAGCCAGAAACTGGAGGGAACCCAGGTGTCCCTCAACGGAGGAATGGATACAGAAAATGTGGTATATATACACRATGGAGTACTAGTCAGCCATTAGAAACAATGAATTCATGAAATTCTAGAGAAATGGATGGAGCTGGAGAGCATCATACTGAGTGAAGTAACCCAGTCTCAAAAGAATACACATGGCATGCACTCACTGATAAGTGGATATTAGCCTAGAATCTTGGAACACCATAGACACAATCCACCTATCAAATGCTGTCTGACAAGAAGGAAAAAGTGGACCCAGGTTCTGGAAAGGCCCAGTGYAGCAGTGCAGGGGAATACCAGAACAGGGAAGTGGGAAGGAGTGAATAGGAGAACAAGGGGAGGGARAAAGACATATGGGACATCTGGRGGGCGGGGAAACCAGAAAAAGGGAAATGAAATGTAAATAAAGAATATATCCAATAAAAAAGAAACCAATTCACTTATTTTTGATAGCTTATATTGTATTTCAAATATACATCTTTTAAAGACTACATTGTCAGTTGCTACTGTCTTTGGGAGTATGATTTTGAAATCTTCTGTATAGCTCTTTGAAGACATTTTCAACTTTTACTAAGAGCTGATTCTTTGTATATACCTAGTAGTGAGATTAGACACCTTACAATACGATTGGCAAAGTATGCCATCTAGCAATAAAAGTATCCATTGTGAATGAAATAGTCTAGCAAGGGAGTGTCATGTCAAATCATCATGCTGAATTCTCAAATGAAAGCTGAAGAGAAGCCAAAATTATTCATTTCCAAACAGGAGAGCATATCCTTATCAGTGAATATAATTAAAATGTCGGAGTAGCTATTATCTGAAAAGACTAATACCACTCTCATAATAAACACATCGGGGGTCAGGTATTTGTCAATTTGAAGGATACTAACATGACTGGAAACTAATTTCTAAGGGTTTATTTAACAGACTGAAAGATTTGAAACAGTCTACACTCTCTTCATTGTTTCAAATGATTGGTTTGTGACTATACTTGTGTTTATTCTTACAATAGTATGTATACAGTATAGAAATAAGCTCACCCCTTTTCTCCAGAAAGATAGACTGTATTTATCGAGAAAAACTGAATACAGGTTTATGACACATTTGATAACTTTAAAAAAGTAGAGTTCTCTGAATTTGTATTTCTATGTTCCATTGAAAACTGTAATACCAAGAAAGAAAGAAAAAATCTTCCACAAGCAAAAAATGTTCCCCAAATGGATAGTTCACACACACATGCACACACAAGTGTAAGGACTTTCGTTAAAGTCGCTAGGGTCAGAAGTGGTACCCTCTGAGGGGCAAACGGCTTACACTCATATTTACAGACATGAGTACTGAGAGGGAGAGAGGTGGAAGAGAGGGAGAGAGGAGGGGAGAAGGAGGAAGAGRAGGAGGAGGAGGAGAAACATAGAGAAAGGATAAAGGAAATGTATAAGATGTAGTTCAGAAGCCAGCGACTCTGATGTTCCATTTATGATCCCACTTCAAGAAATGCCATCTTTAATCTTTTCTTGAAAGCTAGGAGAATACTGGCTTCCAGACAGCTAGGATGAGAGTCTTATAGCCCACACCAACAGTGACACACCCACTTCAACAAGGTCACGCCTACTCAAACAGGGCCATATCTTCTAATAGTGCCACTCCCTGGGCCAAGTATATACCAAACCTTCACAGTAACTATTCAGATACACAGAACATCTTTACAAAATGTATTATATATTTTCAGTAGATATTTTTCAGACAATAGGTGAAGAAAAAAAAAAAAAAACCCTAACCTTAACCCTAACCCTAAACCCTCAGTTTACCAGAAGTGGCATGTTTGGGACTAAAACATTGTTCTTTTGTCAGATAGTAATTTTGACAAAAGTATTAAAATCTTCTGATTTGACAATAAAGTTGCTGAACATGATGTTGGCTAACCTCCTACCTTTGCCTGTAACTATGTCCATTTATAAAGGTCTGATCTCTCTCTCTTACCCTAACCCCTTCTCTTCCTCAGCCATCTTGCCTTTTCCTCTCTCAATAAACCTCACATGGAACTGTTTGGCCTGGTATGGTCTTTCTGGAACCACCCAATGATCACAACATTGGTGCTGAAGACTTCGGTAAATTCCACCAGAACACCAGGCACATCTAAGTTTGTTTGCATAGTCTTCAAAGTAGTAAATGCATCTATTTGTCTTAGTTAGGGTTTTATTACTGTGAACAGACCCCGTGACCAAGGCAACTCTTATAAACAACAATATTTAGTTGGGGCTGAGTTACAGGTTCAGAGGTGCAGTCCATTATCAAGGCAGGAGCATGGAGGCACCCAGGCAGGCATCCAGGTGAAGGAGGAGCTGAGAGTTCTGCATCTTCATCTGAAGGCTGCTAGCAGATAACTGGCTTCCAGACAGCTAGGATGAGAGTCTTATAGCCCACACCTACAGTGACACACCCACTTCAACAAGGCTACACCTACTCAAACAGGGCAAGCATATACCAACCACCACAATACCTATTCAGATACACAGAACATCTTGACAAATGTATTATATATTTTTAGTTAAAAAATTAAACACTGGGGTTAGTGAGATGACTCTGTGAGCAAATCAGTCTGAAGTGTAAGGCTAACCACTTGAATTTGATCCCCAGAACCCACAGATAAAAGAGAGAAATAACTAAATATCATCCTCCAACTTCCACATAGCACTGGCAGGCCCCCAGTCACCCCCTCCACACACACACAAACACTTTTGTTGCCAAGAAGCAGCAAAAACTACAATTATGGTAACTATAAAAAAATCATGAACCTAGTTTTCAATTGAGAGCATTTGAAACCTTGTATCACCATTCATTATGATGGGAAAAATAATGATGTTAGATTCTTAAGACCAGACTCAAAATTATTCTCTAACACTAAGACATATTAGATTTTCTGACTATTAAAGACTTTGAGTCTCATTTTCTTTTCTTTTCCAATGGAAATAATAAATCAAGTACCTTTTAGTAGAATGCATTATAGACAAATTTCTGGATTTTTTTGGATCATTGACTAATAAACAGATGCTGTACACTGCACATTGGATTTTTCTTTTTTACATCTGGGATTAGAGACACTTCTGATTTTCTCTATGTAACATTAGCTTTCTTATTTTTATATAGAAATAAGAAATTGCATTGAAATTCTTTGTCCCCACAGTATTCAAACAGAGTGAAGCCTTCTATCCAAAGAAATGTGATTTTAAGGCTAAAGCAAGTGCTCTACTCTTAATTCATTTATGACAGARAAACAAAAGAAACCTCACAGTGTGCTATTGTTTTCAGATAGGGAGAAACAATCTTTACAGAATCTCCCAATGCTGCTTAAAAAGTTAACAGCTGTTGGTAACAGAATTTCATCTCACATTTTAATTTTACAACATCACAGCATAGCATATGTGCTGGCCCTCTGGGTACAACCGTGTCAACAGTTCATCAAAGAGCAGCTATGCTCCTCATGGTAGAGGGGAAACAATTCTGAAGATGAAGCAACAATAATTTCAGTATTAGTGGTGTGTGTGTGTGTGTGTGTGTGTGTGTGTGTGTGTGTGTGTGCATATGTACATGTGCATATGTGTGTGTAAAACTAAATAAAGTAATTCAAGATTTCATTTTCTGTTTTTTTAAAAAAAACATTTAGTCTTCTTTTAGAGTCCAAATGTTATCCCCCTCCCAGCCTACTTTCTGACTGTTCCATATCCCATACCTCCTCCCTGTCTCCCATCTCCATGAGGATGTCCCCAGAAGTCATTAAAAACCTCCAACCAATAAAACCCCAGGGTCAGGTGGTTTTAGTGCAGAATTCTACCAGACCTCCAAAGAAAACCTAGTACCAATATTCCTCAAACTGTTTCATGAAATAGAAACAGAAGTAACGTTACCTAACTCATTCTGTGAAGCCACAATTACTCTGCTACCTAAACCACATGAGGATTTCATTTTCAATTTTAAGTTTTTATAAACATGGAAAGAAAATTAGATATATGTGCCAAGTAGGTAAGGCCATTAAGAAAACTTCATAGGTTACAGAGAAAAACAAAATCATAAAACAAAATAACAAAAATCAAAATTCTAATCAAAATATTAGAATATCATGCTTTGGTTCATCTTGAGAAAGAAATATCATTTCCAGGCCCATATTCATAATATAGAAAATAGCCATTTTACAAATCTTAGGAGGTTGGCTTGAGAAAATAAAACTTGAAAACACTTTATACTTAAATACCACATAAATTTTGAAATATGTCTTGATTTTTATATGATAATATAATGGATAGAATAAATGTTATCCACTCAAATATAGGGATTAAACACTAGCAGTACCACCTAGCATCTTTTGTAGACATTGATTTACTATATAGTGAATCCTAAATTATCAGCATCTTGGGCTTTGCTGGAGGACATAGATGGATTTTTCTGCTACCAAATTTATTTTAACTTTATGGTGATACAAAATTATGCCTACAAAGCATTCCTGTCAAACAAAGTGTGAATTTTATGAAGCCTCTCATTACTCTGTCCTGCAGAATATTTTCATGAACGTATTTTAAAATGTACAACTATGTATTATATTTAGTTACCTGTTATTAATGGAATTTGAGATGATAAGATTTTTATGAAACTTTTAAAGTGTCACTGACAACTGAACGATAGCGGCAAAAAGTGTATAAGAGATTAAAAAATTGCAGCTTACAAGGTATTAAACAGTAGAGTTTTTTGCAGCTTAGTCGGTTGTGAGAGGAAGGATCTAGTTGCCCAGACTCTTGGAAAAGATTCTTGTTAAGTTTACTGTTCGAGTACAGTGAAGACTAGATGCAGGTCTTGGAGGCTGATGTGCTTGAAGGGTAGGAAATGGACAGGTGAGAGAAGAAACTGAGTGAGGGGTAGCCATGAAAATTTAAAAAATATATTATTTGGAGTAGGGGTGGGAGCCAGGAGGAGAGACAGGCTGGACAGGTCAGTTCTACTAATAAATGGAACCACAATTTACTTTGTAAATAGAAAGCATTCTGGTGAAATAGACAGCTTAGGTTTTTTGCTTTGGATGTTTCATAAAAGATAGAGGACTCTCGATGTAAAGCTTAAATTTGGAGGTTGTATTTTTCCCATGCTGCTGCCTTCCTTAAAACTTCTTTTCTCCTGAGGTTTTTCTCATATGTAGGGATATCTATACATCAAACAACAGTAAAAAAGCTTTATATATAGCTTATGGTCCCAAAGTGTGTATTCACTTAGCAGTGTTTCTCTTTTACTATGAATCAATGAATACACAGCTAAAAGGTTAAAATGAAGACTGAGCCTGTATCCACAGATGTTAGATATCTCATGTTTGGCTTTAGTGACTGCCTATATATTTTTAAGGGGAAAGGAGCCTTTTAAATAGTGATATGTCAGATTTTCATTGGTTCACTTACAGTTTACTTATATGTCTTGTATGGGTGGCTCATGATTTGAGGCTATAACATATTTACTTAAATTATTACATATAGTTACATGTGGTTAACTGTCTGTGAAAAACAATTTAGTCTGAAAAGGGTAATTTCCATCAAAATGTAARGGTATTTAAGCAATATAATAGAGGAAGTTTATTGTTATAATGATTTCAGAAAAAAATGCAATTATGAGTTTAGAACTTTGGATCTTTGAATCCCTTACTTGAGATCTCTATAAGATTAAAATAAAATCAACAACAGTCTCCACCCCACAAAAACAAAACCACAAACAAGCAAAACAAACAATCGAACAAACAAACAAACAAACAAATGACTCACTCAGGACTCTGCTAAACACTGTTTTTATTACCTGTACTTTGCAGTCCAGATTTCTGAAAAGCATTTTCTTCTCCATGGTGAGACACTTTGTTCATGCAGTTGATGTACTGTGTTTCATGCACAACCAATAAATTAATTATAAATCTTAGCCTCAGTAGCAGTTATAGTTGAAATGGTAACAACAAAAATGCTGAGCAAAAAAATGAATATTGGGAAAAGATATTACAAATAATATTGCAAAAATTGAGAGAGGTTCAAAGATTTTATGCTTGACATATTCTTAATCCATGAAGGGAAAATGTCTAGCATATTCTTATGAGAAGATTCTAATAAGAATTTTTAAATTTACTGTTTCATTACTTTCAAATTTTACATTGAGGCTGGGCCTGGTGGCGCACGCCTTTAATCCCAGCACTTGGGAGGCAGAGGCAGGTGGATCTCTGAGTTCGAGACCAGCCTGGTCTACAGAGTGAGTTCTAGGACAGCCAGGGCTACACAGAGAAACCCTGTCTCGAAAAACCAAAAAAAAAAAAAATTTACATTGAATTTTTTCATACTTAGACATTCTTCCCCTCCCCCAATTCCTCCTAGGCCCTTTCCACTTCTCCATTCACCTAACAGCATTTTCTCTTCTCCCCCGTCTCCCCCTCCCGCTCTATCCCTCTCACTCTTAAAAAAGCAAAGAAAAACAAAACCAAAACAAGAAACACACATACATACAAAACACATGACAGCATAAAATGAAATCCTGTGAAAAGATTAAAAGACTTAAAAGACAAGAAAAAATGCTCAGATGAAGCAAAACTAGAAGAATAGTCTGAAAAACAATGCCATTGTTTGGTTTTGGTTTTGGCCAAATACTTGTGGGCATGAGATCTATCCTGAGGTATAGCTAATATACTCAGTGATGCTCCATTGAAGAAACCTGATAACATAATTTCTGACTTCTTGATTCTAATGAAGGTTATCTATGTCAAATGCACACTTACATATATGGCTGTGTTATTACTGACATTTAAAAAACAGTTATTGGAATGGATATTTTACCTGCTTGCATGAATAGGAACAACACACGTGCAGGGCATGCAGAGGTCAGAGGTCAATGGATCTTCCAGAAATGAAGTTTCTGACAATATTGAAGATAATATGTACATGACAACTCCAGTACCATGAAAGGTAAGGAAGTACACTGAACTGCAGAGAAATCTTGCCAATACATCTTTTTATTTCCTTTAGTTAAATTTAACCTTACAAAATACCTTTTGTGGCATTTTAAAAAATATAAATGGTCAGAATACATATATATTGGAGAGTGAATATGTATACATATACACATACACACACACACACACACACACACACACACACACACACACACACATATATATATATATATATGCTTTTATGAGTTATACTAATTGATTTTACCATTTAAAAGAAAGTTCTGCATCCAGGGCTGCCCCTTTCCATTTAGGCTTAAGGCACACTTCAATACACATTATGAATTCTTGTCACTGGGTAGCATTTGGTTTTAATTTTCAACCCTGTTGAGAAATCTGGTGTAATTCTGATAGGTCTGCCTTTACATGTTACTCGACCTTTCCCCCTCACCACTTTTAATATTCTTTCTTTGCTCTATGAATTTCGTGTTTTGATCATTATGTAAGGGGAGGAATTTCTTCTCTGGTCCAATCTATTTGGTGTTCTGTAGGCTTCTTGTATGTTTATGGGTATCTCTTTCTTTAACTTGCAACCCTACCTTTTTCTTAGATGTTTAAAAGACCTCTATAGCCTTCTCCAGAAGAAACCTATGATGACAAAGGACCTTGCATTTAAAGAGCAGAATACAAACATAGAAACTGCCATCAGCCGGGCTCTGCACGACGGAAGCACACCTTTGACACCCTCCTCTCAGCCATAGGGTCCACTAGGGGTAGAGGTGCCATCTCCCAGCCCAGCCCCAAGAGCACCAGTGCCCCTCCAGAATAAGGAGCATGGATGCTTTCTTGGACGGAGTGGTCTGCCCTCACCCATTCGATGGCGACATCTGGCTTGCTCCCATCACCCATGACCTTGCATTTTTTCTGGCAACTTCTTTTCCAGGGGGGTTCTCTTCATCCATGTAGAGTCTAGGTTGCAGAGGATAAAATCAGCCCTAGCTTCCTTGGCTTTGGTCAAGCAAGAGAAAGAGAGGACATTAACCACCACTAGAGCTGGTCCCACGTCCTTGGCATCAAGCAACGTTTCTTCTGGCCCTTCTCCACAAAGACCCGAGAAAATACACCTCCAAGTCAGGCAATGATGCCTTACAGTGGTTCAAGGAGGGATCCTTGCTCTGGAAGCTTATAGCACTATGAATCATCAGCACTATGCTTGCAGAAACCACACCAGTTCCCTTCAACGACCGCCGTGAAACAGATGGAGACAGAACACGACAGACTGTATCTTGCAGAATCCATCAGTTTCTGGCAGAACACGGAGCTGAATCACAACAGGGTCTCGTGGTAAAGATGCTTCGCCATATCTCATTTAGGACCGTTACAGAAACTTTATACCACAGCTCCATTGTCCTTTTCACAACAACATTTCTGGTTGGTYCATGCTGTTAATAGTGAATATCAGAGCTACAATTGCCCACAGACTTGTAGCAACTGCCCTCGCAGCAGGGGCTCATTTKAGTATATTTCCGGGGTTAATAGTTTTCCAGACAGTCCCATGGTTCCCTGCACCACCAGGAC
Source organism: Apodemus speciosus (assembly GCA_002335545.1). Lineage (NCBI taxonomy): Eukaryota > Metazoa > Chordata > Mammalia > Rodentia > Muridae > Apodemus > Apodemus speciosus. Next base: position 14,360 of record BDUI01008205.1, read on the forward strand.
AGGTTCTCTGACTTAGCTGGGGTTGAGTGATGAGACAGACCTCCCGCTCTGGTGTAAACACCCTGACCTCTGCTGAGCCTTCTCAAATTCCCATCAATGGAAAATATCAGACTTATTTTAATGATGGTTTTGTTCAATCAAGTACTTATATCTTCCGTGAGTTGCCAAAACTGGGGTAGAAAGTAGTTCTGAAATTTAGCCTTAAACAGAAGCATAACTTACCATGATCCCAGCAGAAGAATTGGATTTCTGTTTATTCATTATCAGCTAAGAGAACTTTGACTTATTCCTGACTTCCGCTTCCACTTCTGGTGGTGTTGTGGCGACATAAGCAGCCTGCTCAACTTAAAACTCAGCAAACTTTTGGAATGTGATTTAGAGTCTGCTGAAGCCTGAAGGTAAACACACACAGGCCAGATAATATTTCATACTGGAATATTCCCTGTCCTCCTCTGTTATGAAGACTGATCTTCATAGAGGTAGGAGCACTCTATTCCCTAAATTGTTTTAAGATTTCCTTGTGGCTGGTTTAAGTCAATAGAGCAGTGTACTGCACCTTTTGAAAAATCTCCTGTCTTGGCTCTCAGTACTCTCCATTTCTTTTCCCCTTCTCATTTTAAGCAAGAGAACTCACTAGCCTTCTCTGTATAGTTATCTGTGATCTATTGGTTCAACTGTACTGGATTAATGCCAGATTTCAACACTTAGCTCCCCACTGGTGAACTACTTTCCCACCAGTGGTTAAAAAATGATCACTTTTACGCTTAAGCACACACATTGACATCTCCCGTCTTAAATTCTTCTGAAAAAGAAGAAAAAAAAAATAGCTAGAGAAGTCTACCACTGCAGCCCCCTCTGGCACGAATTCAAAAGTAAAAGAGCATGCACAATTTCAGTCAGAACCAACTGGTTCAGAAAAGTTCAGGTACTTCAGAAGTGAACAGAGGACTCGCTTTGGTCCCATCAGGATGGATATTCCTAGCTGCCTGGTTTGCTTTCACTCAGTTCGGCTGTTTTGTTATTACTTATAGAAAACGTTGCCTCAGCTGGAAAGCAGAATCATATCAGARACCGTTTTTGAGAGGAGTTTAATGATGATATTTCAGGGGGACAAAAGGAAAAGAGAGCCCCCTCAGGATTGCTTTAAAATCCATAAAGCCAGGGTTTGAAAAGAACATGATTGGAATGCAGCAAGGAACCTATCCTTAACAATCCCCTTTCATTGAATGGCTTCCTGGTCGTTCTTCAAATGGCAACCCTTCATACTGTAGGGCATCTTGGTGGAAAATGGCCGCTTTCCC
>BDUI01008205.1:24718-41464 GCA_002335545.1 Apodemus speciosus
CATCCTAAGTGAGGTAACCCAATCACAAAAGAATACACATGGAATGCAATCACTGATAAGTGGATATTAGCCCAGAATCTCTGAATACCCAAGACACAATTCACATATCAAATGATTCCCAAGAAGAAGGAAGGAGAGGGCCCTGGTCCTGGAAAGACTTGATCCAGTGTTGTAGGGGAGTACCGGGACCAAGAAATGGGAGGGGGTGATAGGGGAATGGGCAGAGGGAAGAGGGTTTATGGGACTTATGGGGAGGGGAGAACCGGGAAAGGGGAAATCATTTGGAATGTAAACAAAGAATATAGAAAATAAAAAAAGGAAAAAAGAGAAAATTTAGATATATTTAGATTATGAATAAAATATTAATATGTATGTTTCTCTATAAAACTTGACACGTTAATATTCATTTGTATATTTAGAGATGGATTTGAAAATATCTTTAGTTGTCTACTTGTATTTGTGCATATGGAAAAATATGCATGTATATGTTAATAAATAGGTTTCCATGTAAATTCTTATGTATTTTGTCTATTCTGACCTCTGTCTATGTGTGACTCTCTGCCTGTTTTCTTTTTCGGTCTCTGTCTTTCTCTGTTTTTTTCCTGTCTCTTTGTATGTATTCAAAATGTTTCTTTTTCTTGGGAAAAAAACTTGTAATACACTTACATTTAATTACATTCCATATAAATGCCCACACTTTATCCCCATTCTGTCTAGCATCAAGTACATCGTTACCATAGTTTTTGTCCTAGATAAGTRTAACAGACTTTTACATAGCCTCCTAGCAATGAGCAAGAGACACTTTCAAATGTGATAACCAAGAATTTTATGTAAGAAGTCATTTTAGAAGAAATGCCTCTATGTTTTCTCCCATGAGATGAGATGGAATAAAATAATATTCAGAAGTCTCAAACTTGGTGTTTATGCATGTGATAAGGTTTGGAAATGAGATGGTTACAGAAAAGAGAAATCTGTATGTACATAGAGACAAGCGTGGGAAGAAGGAAAAAGGAAAGGCTCCACCATYGATGAGCAAARGAATACCTGAATCTTCCAGGTATGTGTGAGGCATGCTACGGATTTTACTCAGTACTCAGAAGAAACTTCCRCATTCCCATTTCAAGATTAGATTTCTGGCCTTTGCAACTRTGAACACAGAGATTTCTMTTATTCAAGCTGCTCATTTTTTGTAGCAAATCTTAAGTATAGCCTGTGGATACTGTTACAAACACAAGACAATTCAAACAACACAGGTTAGAGAGTGGACTGATGTWGCAGACTTGAAAGAGTCCTAGACCTGTCACAGAAAAATATAGCCAGCCTCAGACACACATTTGGAGTGGTGCCAAAGAAATAAATTCTAACCTCATTTTGTTATTTCCTCTGAGTTCACAAAACTCTCTGGATGCAACACACATGTGTCCATTTTATGAGAATGAAAGAAAAGTATGATGTTATAATTTTTTCTTGAAGGCAAAAAGAAGTCACTTGGGACAGATTCTAATGAGGCTCCTTCTATACTATTTTTTCTTTTTTACTGTGTAGTTCGAAAATATGAATTAGAGGGATTCAACTGATATAGATAGAAAAGAAAACAAAGATGAAACAAGTGAAACTAAAAAGATAATGTTCGTACCCTGTCTCTCCTTATCATCCTACCTTTTCCTACACAATAAAAAGCCTTAGGATCTGTCCAGAAACCCCTGTCTTTCAAAAAGAAATATATTTAATGATGGCCAAGAACGATACGTCTCTGTGGCTGTAACAGTAGTTGATTAGAATATAGTTATGTTTTAGATTAATTTAGGAAAATTTTGGTAGTAGGTTCAACTCTCAATTCTGTCTACTTCCTTTTCTGACATGAATAGTTAGCTATGTTTCTAGAATCAGGCATGAGTTCTCTCATATTGAGCGGGGCTTAACTCCCAACAGACTGCAGATTGATTAATTCAGAGACACAATTCTTCTCTTTAAGACTAAGTAAGGGAACATTGGAAGAAGGGGGGGCGATGGAGAGACTTATGAGGCAGAGGGCCAGGATCCATAATACAAGTCAGGGTTTTTTAGACGTGAGAGGAAATCTGCATTCATGATGTTTCTGAAATATGGTTCCTGAACAAGGCATCAATATTCGACATACCTGCTGGTATGGGGTCATTTTCACAAGTCATCAAACCTAGATGGAGAAATGCAGGGAGTCTACRGTTACTATAGGAGGGAGAATCAATCTTGTCCAGGGACCATACCTAATCTAGTCCTAAGTGACTAGTCTTAAACATGTTAACACACAAGCATGTAAAACAGTATGTATGTCACAATAAGAACTGTAGAAGGAGAGGTTGTGAATCTAAGAGAGAATGGAGGGTTGAAAGGGGCAGAGGAACAGGTGGAATTGACAAAATATAGAATATTAATGTGTGAAGTTCTCAAAGGAAAATTATTAAAATAAAATGAAATAAACCACAAAAGTCCTTAAGATCTGTTCATGTAAACTACTATCCCTTGCCTCTTGTCTCANTATAACAGCTCTTCTTTCCCCTTACTGCTCCAAAGTATTCCCAAGTATACTTTGTAAGACTTCCCTAGTCTTCATTTATGGGCCCAAACTTATAACAGTTTCTTTTATTAACTGTTATCACATCCATTTATGCACATACACACACACACACACACACACACACAGTCCTAACTGTAACATGCTCAGTTTGTATAATATAGCTTGTCTCTATGTTTTCAGGAGTAACTGTTTGGCCCTGGACACGTAGTTTGTGTACTCTTCCCTGAGGAAGGCCACTTCTCTGGTTCCTCTGTTGAATTTGTGTAGGTTTGAGTTTCCATGTCCCCTTTGGCATGTCTTCTGGTATCATCTTGTCCTGTTCACATTTGAGTGGTCATGTTGGTGGGACTCTATGGTTGTAATTTCAGGTTACTAAGAAGCACAATCTCACAGTAAATTGCCACATTGATAATCTTTCCCCCCTTACTCCATCCCTTATCCAGTTTTCTTTGAGCCTCAGGTTAGAGTGTTTGCTAGATGCAGATATATCCACTTACAGAAGTTTTATTCCCAATTTCACAAGACGTAGATCATTAAAATATCCTTCAATAGCAGATAAATCAATTGTTGCATATCTACATAATGARATATTATCTTGTACTGAAAAGAAATAAGCCATTGGACTATAAGATGATAGAATGGAAACTTAAGGCCATATTAATGGTTGGAATAAAACCAGCTGTCAAATACATACACTGTGAGATCCAACACTATCTTGCTGATAGTGACAAAATAGGGAGGGAATAGAAAGATCAATGTTTGCAGAACCCATGAAGCAATAAAGAAGCATTGCACAGAAGAATTTCAAGAGTGTGAAAGTAGCCTGTCTGGTATAATTACAGATACACCAAACTGGTCTCTAGTCTATTTTTGTAGAGGTCACAACCCTCTGAGTGACCTGGATGTAAATTATGGATTTTTATTATTGATGATACCCATGTATCATTTGTACCAAAAGCMCAATTTGGGTAGAAAATATTGGGAAAGGAGGACRTTCTGCATATATAGATGCAGTGATGACCATACCCTTATATCTGGTCTAAAATCACATGTTCTCTGAAGTCTCCTACAGTGAATCACTAAAGTACAAATGTGTGCAAACACATCATGTAGCACCTTCTTCCCAAATCTATAGATTWCTTAATAATAAATAATGCCGTTTTAAGAGCGATTTGTATATATTCTTAACATGGGGAGCCATTTAATCTTCAGTCTCTTTTCTATCTACTTTTCTTATTAGGAAGATTTTAGGCAATAATGGCAGACAGTATTATTGTTTTGTTTGGAACTATTTTGAAAAGTTTGTTCAGGGGCACACATTGCATTTCCAAACACATTTCTCTTGGAAGAAGAAACTGTAAATAGGCTGCACCACCAAATTGCACTGTCAACTCCTTGTATAACTATAAAGAAAAAATAATGCTATTTTTATTGCTATTCTTTTTGTAGATCTGATATGATGGATACTAGGCAAATATGTTATTACTAAAAGCCAAGCGYAGTTGAGTATTTGAAATATCCTTATTCTTTGCCAGGGTTTTGGATTCCTGTGCAGATTATTATACTGATTTTGTGGCTAATAATCCTCACAATATATTTTTTTCTTTCCACAATTCTCCTTGTCCTTGTGTCTCTTTTATTCTAATATAAATCACCGCTCTAGGATCTGCCATGCTCTAGCATTCCTGCCTATAAGATGTAGATCCTCNGGGGGGGCGGGGAAACCAGGAAAAGGGAAATGAAATGTTAATAAAGAATATATCCAATAAAAATTAAATAAAAAAGAGTATAAGCATCAAACTGCCCATTTAATAATTCCATGTTTTATTTGTGTCTGTAAATTTTATCAAAAATACACATGGTGAATAAATAAAATCAGATACTAAAAATTAAAAAAAAGAATGTGAGACATGGAACCCAGATAAGGGCTGGGTGCATATTTTTCAGCTTCTCTTAACTCCAGTGTATACGTGGGTATGTTTTCCCAGTGGGAAGTCACATATGTGGCAAAGATCATGTCCCCTACGTGTATGTGTGCCCTTCAGCAGAGCCTTACATCCCTGTATCAGATCCCACTGTTTACCTTGTTCCTCCAGGTTACCCAGAGGCATCAGAAGCATGCCCTGCTTCTCAAATAGTCTGTTGCAATGGCAGTCTCGGAGATGACCTTCCTCGTTGCTGGGAGCAGTGGGATTTCGTTGGAGTAGTCAAACCTATGAACTTCTAGCAGGTATTTGTGCTTAGCCACCACTGCTAACAATCTGAAGACATTTGATTTCCTAAATTCTGTTTAAATGCCTAACAAGGTCTTTATTTCTATCACTGAACTCCATCCAGTCGAGCCAAGTGTATTCTGAGCAAAATACACTGCAAGGGTCCAAAAGAATGATTCATTACACATCCGCTATGAGCAGAGGCTTTCTGTCTAGTAAGTGCTATTTGGAGTAAATATTTTTGGTGACCTGATCCAGAGTAAAATGCTTTCAGAGTTTCCCTAAGCATAGAATTGAAAATACACCACAACCAAGCCCCCAAAAGCCAGCTTCAGGCTGGTTCCATCCCCTACATGTCTATTACCTTCTGCCTGGTTGCACTCGACCACAGAAACTTCTCTGATGCCCTTGAACTCTCTCTCCAGGCTGAAGGTAGGAGACTCCTCAGACTATTCCTCCATCAGTCAGACCACATGGACAATGCCAAAGGTTAGGCACCACCCACAGATACTCCACAGAAACTATAAGAACAGCTTCTCTGTAATAAAGACCCAGGAAGGATGGAAGGATCGAGAATGATTAATGGCCCCTTCAGAACTGATGGAAAGCAAGGGCACTTGACATTTGCGGTGTTGATATTTTTCTCACACCACAACATTCCCACATGGTAGCAACCTGGGGCACAAAACAACAGCCTTGTCTGGGGAGAAGAAGAGGGTTCTGTGTGCTTCATTTTCTAAGAGAGCATGCCTTTGGGGGAAGTGTTACCATAGGGGGCAGGGGCTCCTGTGGTGTTTGGCAGGGTTGACTTCTCCATCTGTGAAAAGTCCAAAGGTGATATATTTAATCGACGGCTGATTTTCTTTCATCTTTATTGTGTCTAATCCCATGGGCAATTCTTAAGGACAAACACAGCAGGTAAGAGGAGATGACGTCCCTGCAATAATGCTGCTGGAACTGAATGAAGAGAAAGGCTGAAAGCCAGCAGCATGGGATTTTGCTTCTATAAGAAGAATCAAATGAACATGCTGAAGTGTAAAGCTGATGGGGAGAAAAGAGACAAAGAAATAAAAAGTACATGGTATGAGCACAGGAGCAGGATGGAGATGAGAGACCCATATCCATGGGATGCCCATAAGCAGAGGGAAGGGGAGGGAGAGCCGCAAGGGAAGGCATTTGCCGAGCATTCCCCTCCATAGCTACGCACAATGGAATGTTTCTGTTCTTCATAGGCCTAATTTTGAACAGTATAATTTTTCACCACTAAAACACACACACACACACACACACACACACACACACACACAAATATCTGCTGAATACTTCTCCATCACTAATCACAATGTTTAAAGGTTAAAACTGAGGGGGTGGCTTAGGTTCTTTTATTTCTTTTCCTCTGATTATAACAGCAGCACATGCCCATTATGGAAAATGCAATTATGGAAGAAAGAACCAGGGTCCCGTGCAGCTCCAGCACCCGGCTTTGTTTTATTTTCTTTATGTGGATCACTCAGTATATGAAATTACATATCCTCATTTCTTCACTAAATATAATACTGTATTTTCCGATATCCTATTCTTTGAAAGCATGCTTTTTGAATGTTTGTGTTAGTAGTCCTTTTATATCAATATTTCACAGTTTTCTGATCATTTTCTTAGTGTAGATTGCTAAAAGCTGAGTTTCTATGTCAATAACAGTGTTTAGCTCTAAGGCTCTTAATGCTTGTGCCAATTATGAAGAGAAAGTTTGCTAAGTGATAATGCTGCTGAAACTGAATGAGAAAATTTGCATCACTGTATACTCCTGCTTTATTTAGACTTTGGAGGTACATTCAAATTCCTTGTTGCTTTGTTTATAAAGCAGATAGGCTCTGTCAATGTGGCATTATTGTTAAAATAGATAAAGAAATCTGACAGTTTGAGTTGGTTATGTAGTTTTGAGGATCTACATTTTGCCTTTTCATACCATAGTTGGCTTGAAGAATATATCTCAAGCTTAACATTCTTTGAAAAGAATGGTCAAGATTTTACTTTTAATTATGTATATATGTGTATGCCTGAATGTAGGTTTTTGCACTTGAGCAGAATGCCCATAGAGGCCAGGAGAGAGTGTCCGATGCCCTGGAGCTAGAGTTACAGATGGTTAAGAGTCACTTGAAATGTTTGCCAGGAACCAAACTCAGGTCCTCTGAAAGAGAAGCGAGTACTCTTAACTGTTAACCCATCTCTCCAGCCCCTTTGAAATTGGTTTTTAATGAAAAGATGATTTTTGAAAGAGTAAATGCCTTATTTCATCCAACTAGCACAATATTAAAGAAATAATAGAATATAAGAAATGGATAGACCATTGAAGATATGTCAAGCATTTGTGATAAGTGAAGTTGAGCACTCATCAGAATAATCCCTAGGATACATTATGAAAGGAGGGCTTTATATCTGCTTCATTCACTACTATGCTGTCATGCCAAAATATATGCTGGAAACAAACTAGGTGTTTATTAATAAATATGGAGTGCGTGAATGAATTCATGGGGGGAAGTCTATTATCTAGATGTGGTCAATACTAAAATGCTCTGCCAATATCTTTTGGACTATCTTCAAGTAATTTTTAGTTTGAATGAACAGTTGCCCCCCAACACTGACAGATTCCGGCCTCTGGGACCCGGGTCTCCCTGCTTTAGATTCTTCGTGACTATCGTAACATTCACAATCTGTGCAGAGTATACCAGAATTGCTAACAATCAAATGTGAGTATGGTACTTGGTAAATAAATATCCCAACTGTCCTGCCCCTCACTGGTACTATTGAATCTTCTTTGACATGCTCTCAGAGATCCCTCAGCAGGCAAAGTCCAAGGGACCCCAGCAATAATCCACTCATTAACATGCCCTGTTTTCTGCATACTCTCACTTTGCTCTTGGGAAATAAACTGATAAATTCAGACAGAAGGGAAGACTTAAATAGGATTTTCTGACTCTGTGTGCATGTGTGTGTGGGTGTGTGTGTTTACATGCACACATATACATGCATGCATGTGTATCCAGAATAGCCTTGGTCTTCAGGATGATTTTGAAAATAAATATCAAGAAGAAGGATAGGTAGTTAGTTACACTAGAGATTTCAAATAGAATATTAAACAAAGAAACAGAAACCATAGAGCAAGACTGGATTAGCAGACAGTGGGCTCATCTCCATGAGATGCTGGTGGTAGAAACAGAAATGGAGCTCCAGAAGGGGAGGCGAAGCTGTGCGATAGCATCCCCAATGTACGTGCTCAGCAATCACACTGTCAGAAAAGCTTCTCAGCACTGTGAGTCTATTTATATATTTAGATGTAAAAACATGATTTTTTTTTCAAATAGGGCATACACAAATGCCACTGTTCCCGCACTAAACACAATATCCAAATGAGAAAATCACTTAGAAAAATATTTTTTAAATATTATTATAGTGGAATGTGTATGTCATGTTGGAGATGACTCAGAACCTGACTCCCTCTGCTCTGGGGGGAGACCTGACTGCCAGAATGCCATTCAACATGGATCATCTGAGTTTCTGGAATGAAGCAGTTAAGGATCTTATTTTTCCAAATCACTACAACTGCAATCACATTGGTTAACACAAAATAGGTCTTAAAGTGGGAGTCATTTGCTGTTTGAAACACTATTTTGGGATTAGTATATATAAAGCACGAATTTTTATTATAGACACCAGAATCCATTTTAGTATAGAGGCTGTGCAGTAATGAACAGTGCCCACAGATTTCACCTGAGGACTGGCCTACTGTCACCTTTGGGTACCATCATTTGCTATCCCAAGAGTAGCTGGCACCACCATAAACAACTGACACTACTCACTTACCAATACTGAAGCCCACTACTCTGAAAGTTAGTGTTGCCACCCTCCACCTGCTGGCTTCTTACAAAGCCAATGCCGATCCGTGTGTGTGTGTGTATGTGTGTGTGTGTGTGTGTGTGTGTGAGAGAGAGAGAGAGAGAGAGAGAGAGAGAGAGAGAGAGAGAGAGAGAGAGGGAAGGAAGCTAAAACTTGGTCTCTAGCTACAAAGGAAATTATGGAAGTCAGAGCATTTCAGTCATCTTGAGAGATATTAGTTTTTTAAAGGATGAGCTTATGTGGGAAGGGGAGTAAGACAATGCAGATATCCAACATCACTGAAGGCAGCCATAAGGGCTCTTCAGAGAACACCCTTCAAAGCAGATCTCTCTGCAGCTTTAGCTTGACAGGCTGACCATTCTGGACTCATAACTGCACACTGCATGGTGACTCACCAAGACACGTGGCTTCACCCCCATCCACCTGCTCCCCTTCATAGATGAGACAAGAGCAGCTTACAAGACTGAGCATACTGAAACCTGGCCCAGCAAAGCACCAGGACTGGGTTAGCCTCCTTCATTTGCTGTCTTTGTATCTTTGTCCCTATCAGAGCTGCTTGTCTTAAGTCCCTGGGGACCCATTCCTATAAATGGTACTCAATGACTGAAGCAACATTTCCCAAACAGATATCCCCCCATTGGATGTTATTGATTCTTAAGAGACAGCCTGTCACTCAGACAGAAAGGATAAAGGCTAACTAACACTCCAAGATACAGGGGTCCCATCTCAGAGATGGCTTAGCGGGTTACAGACTGTAAAGGAGCCCATATGCTGGAGTCCCTCCTGCAAAAGGAGGGCTGGTGGCCCACAATATGTTCAAAATTTGGAAACATTTTTCTTTTTTCATTTTCTTTCTTTCTTTTCTTTTCTTTTTTATTTACTTTTTAAAGACGGTAACTGTAACATTGGTTCGCCTCCTTTCCTCCTATATACTTCTTATTCTCCTTCAAATTCATGACATCCTTTTACGTTGATTGTTGTTAAAAGTGTATTTGTATATATACTCATAAATATAACCTTCTCAGTTTAGATAATGTTACTTGTATGTGTTTTCAGTATATGTATGTGTATACTTGTATGTATATGTGTATATTTGTATATGTATGTCCTTAGGCACTGGACAACCAATTGGTGTGATCTTCCCTGAGGAAAACCACATCTCATCTCCCACTCTCAGTTGTCCTTGGTTGCCTATAGTTCTTTGTGTAGGGTTGAGTCCTTGTGGGATTTTCCTCGTCCAATTTGACATCCACCAGCACCATCCTTTTTCAGTTCATGATTGAGCAATCGTGTTGGTGAGACTTTATGTAAGTAGTTTCTGACATTACTTCCAGACAGAATCTTCTGGCAAACTCCGTGATACTCTGGCTCTTACTATCTTTCCACCTCCTCTTCTGCAATGTTCCCTGAGCCTTTTGTACAGTTGTGTTCTGTAGATGTATCCATTGGATCTGATTTCCATACTCAGCATTTTGATTAGTTGTAGTTTTCTGTACTGATCTTTATGTATTGCAAAAAGAAGTTACCTTGACGAGGGTGTAAGATTACACTTATCTGTGGGTATAAGAACAAATATTTATATTGTTGTTGGGGATTATGCTGGTTTAGTAAAATAATGGTTGTGTGTTCTCCAACATCCATGACTTCAATAGTGCTGAATATTTAACTATCTTGCTGAATGGGTCTTAAATCTAATTAGAGATCTGTTGGTCATTGCCAAGGTAAGCATGCATGGATATTCTTTGAGAACTGGAGCTTAAAGCTAGAGTCTTGACATATACCTACAATCTCAGCAACTCATGGTACTGAAGCAACAGGATCACAAAGATTCATTCCCAAATGGTTACCATCATTTAGGGACAGTCTAGCATTAGAACTAAGCCCATGAACATAAGTAACTGACTTTTCACACTATATTACAATATAAACTCACACTGCACAGTAAGTCCACACAATTGCAATCACAAACCCCACACATCATATCTGAAACAATATTGCCTATTTACATGCATATATATACTTTATAGTTTGTCTCTGATAGGCCAAAGTGTTTCCATCTAAAAAATATTTTTTATCTGCAATTAAAATGAAATAAATATAAACTTTGAATTTAATTTTATTAAGGACATTGATCCATGACCTAAAGCCATAATGTAACTTAATGATTTCTAGTAACTGTTTTCATTTATTTAATTTTTTGGAGTTTTGTTTTGTTTTGTTTTTTTGGTTTTTTTTCTATATTCTTTCTTTACATACCAAATGATTTTCCCTTTCCCGTTTCCCCCCTCCCCATAAGTCCCATAAGCCCTCGTCACTCAGACCATTCTCCGATCAACCCCCTCCTTCTTCTCTGTCCTAGTACTCCCCTACAATGCTGCACCAAGCCTTTCCAGGACCAGGGCCCTCTCCTTCCTTCTTCTTGGGAATCATTTGATATGTGAATTGTGTCTTGGGTATTCAGTGCTTCTGGGCTAATATTCACTTATCAGTGACTGTGTTCCATGTGTGTTCTTTTGTGATTGTATTACCTTACTTAGGATGATATTTTCCAGTTCCAACCATTTGCCTAAGAACTTCATGAATTCATTGTTTTTAATTGCTGAGTAGTACTCCATTGTATAAATTTACCACATTTTCTGTATCCATTCCTCCACTGAGGGACATCTGGGTTCTTTCCAGCTTCTGGCTATTACAAATAAGGCTGCTATGAACATATTGGAGCATGTGTCCTTATTGCATGCCGGGGAATCCTCTTGGTATATGCCTAGGAGTGGTATGGCAGGGTCCTCCAGAAGTGTCATTCCAGTTCTCTGAGGAACTGCCAGACTGACTTCCAGAGTGGTTGTACCTGCTTGCATTCCCACCAGCAGTGGAGGAGTGTTCCTTTTTCTCCACATCCTCACCAACACCTGCTGTTTCCTGAGTTTTTAACCTTAGCCATTCTGACTGGTGTGAGGTGAAATCTCAGAGTTGTTTTGATTTGCATTTCCCTAATCATAATGATGCTGAATAAAACAGGATGTCAGCCATGGTGGTGAGCACACCTTTAATCCCAGCACTCAAGAGGCAGAGGAAAGCAGAATTCTGTTTGTTCAAGGCCAGCCTGGACAGCATAGTGAGATCCTATCTAAATAGTAATGGCAATAAATAATAATAATAATAATAATAATAATAATAATAATAATAATAACAGTAAGTTAGCAAAATGGCATATAGGTCAGCAATTCTCAACCTGTGGGTCTCAACCGATTTGGGAGTCACAGTGGTCACCTAAGACCATCAGGAAACACACATATTTATATTGCAATTCGTAACATTAGCAAAATTACAGTTATGAAGTAGCAAAGAGAATACTTTTATGTTCAGGGGTGGAGGTCACCACAACATTCAGGACTGCATGAAGTGGTAACAGCATTAGTAAGGTTAAGAACCACTGATATAGGCAGTATGGGTTGTACTTATAAAAGGGGATAATAAAAAACAAATAAGTAGGACATGAAGTCAGGAGGGGGACAGGGTAGGGAATCTGAGAGGAGGATTAGAGAGGAAGTGAATGTGGTCAAAGTACACTGTATACAGTACTGAATCTCAAAGAACACATAAAACTATTTTTGAAAGAAATTTGAAGTGAAACAGGGGACAACAAGGTGCCTCTGCAGATAAAGGTGCTTGATTCATAAGCCTCACAACCTAAACATGATCCTTAGAGCTCATGCAAAAAGCTGGCCTTGGTGGTGCACATATGGACTTGCAGTGCTCCTCAGGAAAGACAAAAGGCAAAGACGGGAGCATCACCCAGAAGCTTGGGGCCCAGCTAGCTGGAATATGAAAGAAACAGAAATAGAGGCCTTGCTTTGAAACCAAAGTGGAAGGGGAGGACTGACTCCCAAATGAGTTGTTCTGTGACTTCCATGTGTATATNGCATAGTCTATGCCATTCTTAACATAATACTAACATCTATCCCAGTTGAAGTTTCCTCTTTTGAGATGTATTGCTAAATACTGGTCTTGCTTCCCTAGGGACTAGGAGTACCTAGAGGATTTCAAGTGACGCTATGTAACCTTGATTAAATTAGTTTAGTTTAAAACTATTGGTTGAATAAAGATGCTTACAGCTTACAGCTGGGCACAAGAGAGGTAKGTGGGACTTCATTTCCCAGGATTGTGATCTGAGGCAGAGAAAAAGAGAGAGRGAAGGTGGAGAGAGGAGAAGACATCATGGGGTAGGTAAATGATGAAAACGTGGCCATGAGGGCTAGCCAATAGGAGTAAGAACAGCCCAGGTGGAGCATGGTAAGTCATAGCTTGGGGTTGACAAGGAAGTACACATGATAGTGYGGAGGACAGATACCTGCTCAGTTCTAATGCTTTAAAGGCTTACTACAAATATAAAAATTTTGTATCTTTCATCTAGAAACTGAGTGAGCAAAGGTTTGGTAGAGACGTCTCCTTGAAATTAAATACTTGCCAGAACAAATCCTAATCTATAGACCCATTGCAGTCTGTGATGACAGACAGAGGCTGGGCCTCATGTGTATCTACTCAACTCAGAGGGCCATGAGAAAAGGTGTTTCCTGTTATAGCAACACAAAGAGGCAAAGCTGTTGGTTTTATTTTGCAGCCACATTTGGAAAATCTGTCCTGATTTCTATTTCAGCAKGTTTTAAAGTTTCCTTATCCTGATAATAGGAATGTAGGAGGGCTTTTCTTGCTCGACCCTGTGCCAGGCAATCCTGTCACTTTGTGGAATGTGCATCTTCCCAGTGTTCTTCTCCCACTGTCCTCTGATAACATCTAACACTATCATTGAGAGATGTTGCTCCTGTGATGAATCTATTTCAGGACATTTTCTGCAACCCTGCGACTGGGTCATAAAATATACTTTGTTTTAGGACACATCTATTTCAGGAATTAGTATTTTTTACAGTGCTTACTGAGAGACTTGGGAAAYTTCTAACGATGAGAATGTGATCCATTTAACTCCAAGTATCTCCATGTTGCAACAACCACTTCCAGAGCAAATATTGGCTAATATCCTACACCTTCTCTACAGCCCTCCTCTTTTTCACTTCCCTCCCCCTTTTTCTCATGAATTAGTTACAAACTGAGTATTATGATGCATTTTCATTATTCCACAACTTCACACTGAGAGAGTTACATTATTGTGGATTCCTGGATAACCTGCTGCCACATAGTGAGATCCAGACATAAAATAGAAAAAGAAACAAGGAAATGTCTGGGTCACAGAGGTCATTGTGTTCAGAGAGGCCTTAGGAAAACCAGGAATGTTAAACACCCAGGTAATTTCTTCTACAGATGACATATATAAGCTGTTCTCCACTCAGAATGCTGGGAATGGAGTTGGTTAACAGCCTGGCGACCTCAGGACTTTCTGTAGGGTCAGACCACATCTTTCTGCCCCATTCCCAAGTCCCAGACCCCACCTTGCTCCCAATCCTTACAAATAGGACCAGAGGTGGTTAAACTTTGTGCCATCTGTATGATTGAGATGACACCAGATCCTCCCCCAGGCCCTTAAGATAATCTATATAGTTATTTATARAATTCATCTTCTAAGAAGAAGTGACACACGCTTTGAAGAGTTTCACTGGTTTTACAAGATAAGCTTTATTGTCACRTGGGATTGTATTACACCAGGAACTTTTTTTCTTTTTCCCAAATTGCACTATTTTAATTATTCCTAAAATAAACTGCCCCTTGCCTTAGTCTAGAAGTTTAAACTAGCACCAGCTACTGAGTTGTGATGAACTGTATTTCCTTCTCGCCTCAAGGAGATCATTGCTATGACATCTGTATTTGCAGAGATCCCCAGAGTCAACTACACTATGGGCATTTAGGGTGTCGGTGGAGATATCTCTTGAATTATAGCTCTGAGTCATGCTGTCCAAAGTAATTCAGCATATATAGTTAATGTATCCAGGGCTTCAAACTTAACAAGATTTAATTTTCAGTTTTAGTAATGTGTGAAAACTATCTCTTATTTGATCCTTCCTTCAAGGCTATAAATCTAAGGAGCATCTGTTTACCTGAGTCACTTTATGTTCAAAACTTTATTATTCTTTGTTTAGCTCTGTACCCCATTTTTTCATAGGGTTATTTGGTTCTCTGGGTCTAACTTCATGAGTTCTTTGTATATATTGGATATTAGCCCTCTGTCAGATGTGGGCTTGGTGAAGATCTTTTCCCAATTAGTTGGTTGCCATTTTGTCCTTCTGGTGGTGTCAACCACCAAATGCTCTTAGATGTATTAGTACTTACTTGAACTAAAAGTATCTGTGACATTGAGGTGCAGTGTAGGATGAAAATACTTTTAGAAATGTTTTTATTTATAGAAATGATTTGCAAGAAAATTAATTTGAGAAGCAGCTTTGTGTTAGCATCATATTTTCTTTAAAAGGATGCTAAAATGATCAGATAAACACATCCAAATTACTAATTGTTGGTCTATTCTCCTTATATTCTTTATTCAAAACCAAACCAAATTGTTAACCAAAGTCTCAGGATCTAACATATCATGAAAGGGCAGTTTCCATTTGAGTTGCCTGATTTACCAGTTTCCTAGATTCTAACAATCTGGTGCAATCTTCACAATGCAAACTACCAGATGTATGTGAGTCTCCTTGACACTGACTGTTCATTCTTGACCTGTGGTTGCTAGTCTGATAGTAGCAGAATGGATAAGTGATTACCCTGCCAATGTCTCACAGCATTCTACCTGTGTGTGTCATTACAGATAATCTGGTACAAAATAGAGCTGTACTATTCATTAACTGTGTGATGCTAATATTAGAGCTAACAGAGTTGACTGAGGGAAGACTTAGAATGAANCAGATACATTTAATTTGAATAACATCTTATTTAAGCTAATATAATGCAAGTACAATTTCAACAGATCCCTGGAGTGGATCCAGGGTGGACTTTACACTGTTAGCTCATTACAAGTGGAGCTAATCACATTCCACCTGCTCAAGAGACACATGTGGCAGCCGGCTCCCATACTAAATAGCATGGACACATTTCTCAGAATAGAAGTGTACACTCCTCCTCCTCAGCTGAGTTACTTGCCATACTTGTAGTCAGGCTGCCATTTGAAGAATCCATATCTATACTGTAGTGAGTGAAAAGAGATGCTGGGCAGGCAAGCTAATTTACAAAATTTCACAGTCTTTCTCAGCTATCAGGCTTCTGCTAATCTCTCCAGATCTTTCCTTCCTTGGGACAGGAGACCTGGTACTCACTTCATGTACAAATTTTAAAGGGTTATTCAAACAGTCAAGGAAATCATCAGATCCTACTACAAAAGCCTATACCAAAACAACTGGAGAATCTGGAGGAATTGGAAAATTTCCTAGACAGATACCAAATATCCAGAGCCAAAACAGCTCAGTGGCGGTCTCGGGAGCCAGCCCGCCTGGCATGCAGCAGATGCCGCCATCTTGCCTCAGGTCAGAGCTGTGGGTGGTCGAGGATGCACTCGCGGCCACCAACTCACTCAGAGATCTGTGTGGGCTGTGCCTGGATTACAGCAGAAGCAGCCACCTCGCCTCGGGGCACCTCAGACTGCTAACCAGACAGAGCCCTGTGGACTGAGAGCACCACCATCTAGGCTCCAGCAGTCCAACCAGGGAAGCTCTACTCCTGGAGGGAATCCCATGGTTAGACAGAGCCCCAAGACCCACCACCATCTTGCAGCTGGTAGGCTGACCAGGTCACCATAGAAAACCAACAGAGGAGCCCAGCATAAAGATCTAACAGACAAGCCCAGATCTGTGGAGAAAAAGATCTGATTCTTAAGAGCTGGCATCTAGGCAGGCCAGGAGGAGAAAGTGGGAGGCCAACTGCATACCCAGCAGCAAACAGGAAGGAGTCTCGGGCCCGGCCCAGCAGAGCTAAGGAGGTAATATGGAGCCCAGTAGTGAAAACCGTCCAGCATCCACCTCAGGAGCACGGTAAAACTCTGTAACAGAAGCAACTAAAGCCAGGCTCACAAGAGCTTCAAATACCAACCAGTAACAACCACACCAACTAACTTCAGAGATAAACAGATGGCAAAAGGCAAAC
>BDUI01008205.1:51776-64035 GCA_002335545.1 Apodemus speciosus
TTTGTACCTTTTTCTTTTTATAAAGTGAACTTATGGTCGTTCATTCCTGTGGCCTTATGGATGGGTTTGTCTTGACTGTTTGCAACTGATGCTGCAGTTCCTTTAATGCAAAATGCCATGAACTGTCTGACTAAAGTCATGCCCCACCATGGGAACTATGGAGTTTCTTCATAGACTTCTACTTGTGTGCTTAAACATATTTTATTTTGCTTCAGTGGCTTACTGTGGGAATCTCCTGTGGATAGTATGGACCTGCCATGTGGCTAGTCTGTTGAAGCCAGTTCATTAACTGTACTGATACTGATGTTATGTTTTTTAAAAATGAATTTTATTCCAGGTGAACTTTTTTTTACAATAATGTTCATCTAAAATAAAAACTACATGATGAAAAATGAAAAAAAGAATATATCCAATAAAAAAGAATTTAAAAAAACCAATCATGTTCTCTACAAGAGCAACAAGGATTCTTGTCCAGTGAGCCATCCCTCCAGCCCAAACATCTGTACTTTAATGAACTATTTATAAAAACTAAAATCACTGTTAAAATACATGATAAAATATATATCATTGCTTGAAATAATAACAGCATACAAGACTGGTATTTAGGAAAGGCTAGTGAATTCAGAAATGAGAACAGGGTGAATCCTTCACAATAAATGTTGTTCACTGTCCTAAAATAACGGAATAAGATCACTTTCCTAGAATATAGCATGGGTTCAATATATGCTCTTAGGTTAAAACAAAGCATTTCGTGAGTTTTATTATGTAATATCACATTCATGTCTAATGAAAAGCAGTTTTTTTTCTTTTGGTTGGACCCAATCACAAACTCTCATCAGAAAAGTTTTGTTAGTCTTCTTTTTTGAGGCTATCTTAGCACATGTAGTTCTGGTTGTCGCTGCACTCACAATGTAAATCAGGTTGGCCTTAAACTCACAGAGACCCACTTGCCTCTGCCTCCTGAGTGCTGGGATTAAAGTAATGTACTACCACTGCCTGGTTACAAACTCCCATTAGAAAAAATTAATTTTTACTTCACAAATTGATTCTAATAGTTACATTGGTAAAAAGTCATGAACAAGAACATGCAAAGACAAGAATAACTTTGATGAGCAGTAAAGTGTCACCAAGAACTAAAGTCTTGCTTAAGTTAGAAGATAGCAAAGGCCTTGATAGGGGAAGAAGAGGAAAAGGTTCCCAATGTGTGACCCATGGCCTGAGAAATTGGAAAAGTAAGGAGGAAACAATCAGGAGTTCTTATCCTCTGATGTTCAAACCCTCTCTCTATCCATACATAGGCTGTCCTCAGAGTCAAGGCTACATTGCCCCAATCAGCTCTCCTCTATTGGACCCAGAAGTGTCTCTGATCTGAATAATGTTGGAGTGGAACTGAAAAGGAGAACTCGCAGACCTGCATCAGATTGTTACCTGAACAAAAACAGCATTGCAGACATTGAAGACAATTTCCTGCTGCGGCTTATCCTATTATGACTAATGCAATTTACTAATGGCAAAGGGGAACAAGCAGGAATAAGAAGGCAAATATCTAGAATGCTCCCTAATAAAGTCATCTTTGTGGCTGGGGGACCTGACTCAATGGAAGAACACTTTTCTGGTACTTGTTCTAGGAAGGAAAGATGAGGGGAGGAGAGGAAAGAAGGAAGGGAAAAGAGGAGAGAGGGGAAGGGAGGGGAGGAGAGAAAAGGAGTAAAGAATAGGGGCATAGGAGAGAGATAGAGGATAGGGAGAAGACTGGGAAGAGGCCAGGGAGGAGAGAGGAAGGGAGAGAATGAGGTGAGGAGAAGATACAAGGAAGGAAGAGAAGAGAAGAGAGGAGCAGCTAAACTAAGAAGCCAGGCTTTGCGGCACATACCTGGGGTTTCAGCACCCAGAAGGCTGGGGCAGAAAACCTATCAGGYGGCCAACCTGGGTAAATAACACAGACATACAGATGGGCAGATTGTCCTCATCCGAAACTTAAGCCCCTCAATTTACAGTGCTCCACACAGAGGAATTTTGCCAATGAAAAGGAGAAACAAATACCCTTTCCATCTTTCTTGCGGCTTAAGATTTAAATGTCTGTGTCAGATGCCATTTAACCTTCATTCCTTCACAGACATAAAATGTGTGTTCTCCTCCAGAGCA
Organism: Apodemus speciosus; assembly: GCA_002335545.1. Lineage (NCBI taxonomy): Eukaryota > Metazoa > Chordata > Mammalia > Rodentia > Muridae > Apodemus > Apodemus speciosus. The sequence goes on from BDUI01008205.1 coordinate 53,922, forward strand.
CAAAATCAAGAAAAGTCAAAGCATAAAACCAATCCTTTGCAAAATAATTTTATATCAGATGGGAAAAAAAATCTTAAAATCCCAGAGGTATCTCCTTGCATATCATGAGTTTACTGATTTCCCCCACCCCCACCTTCGAGAATGAATTTTCCTTCTTGTGAGTCTATACAAACACACTATAAAAGACTGACTATTTTTCCTGATCATATGTTCATGGATTATAAAATGTGCCAGCTACGGAATGCACTTTGTTTGAACTTTAAACTTACTTAAGTCCTCGGGTTTATTATGTTTTTTTTTTTCCTGTATAATTTGCTCAAGGTTTTTATTCCATTTGGGAAACAATTGAGAAAGTGGCATACAGCTAAAATTAAAACCTGCCACTTCCCACATAGAAATGTGTAAACAGAATGACGCTGTTTGCATTTTTAAATGTAAAAATCTTCCAATTCTGTTCAGTGGTATCAGAAATGCCATGGATTAATTTAAGTCCCTGTCCTCCAACCATTCACATTCTTATAAATTTTAATTAATGAGAAGAATTAAACATCTGGATGTTTAGTCTCCATCTGCCATCTGCCATTGGATAGAATTAGATTATTATTTGCATATTCACATTTGTCAGATCTATGGAAAACAACCAAACTGGAACCGTTCTGGTTCTTGCCTTGGAACGGAATATTCTGGTCAAGATAACCAGAATCAGACCATAGGAAAGCTGGAACGCTTAGGGATCTAGTTCAATCAAGCTCTACAGAACAGAGTGCTTATCTTAGTCATTCTTATTGTTGTGAAGAGACACAACGACCAAGGCAACTCTTATAAAAGAAAGCATTTAATTACGGGCTTGCTTAGAGCTTCAGAGGCTTAGCCCATGGGAAGGATGATAGGGAACCTGGCCGGAGGCAGTAGCTGGGAGCTAATTTCTGATCTGCAGGCAGAGAGACTGAGACAGAAACTGAGAGGGGGGAGAAGAGCGGGGGGAGAGGAGGAGGGGGGGCGAAGGGAAGGAGGGGGGGCGAAGGGAAGGAGGGGGAGAGGAGAGAGGGGGTGGGAACTGGACTGTGGCTTGGGCCTTCAACAAAGCCACACCTATTCCACCAAACCACAGATCCTGATCCTTCTAAACCTTTTAAATAGTGCCTCTTTCTGGTGACTAAATATTCGAATATATGAGCTTATGAGGGACTATTTTATTCAAACTACCATGGTTCTCTTAAAGAACTCCCAATTATCTTATTAGCATGTTCCTATAACAAAACTGTTTATAATGTATAATGTTAATAGTAATGCTTGCATTTCCTCAATTCATCTAAACTTCTAGAGTCATTCTGCTCTTGAATATGGAATGATCTGATCCCTTGAATTAGTCTGGGTAATCTGGGATGGGTGACAGTGATAAATTAATCCTAAATTCTAGAAAAATTCAACATGGGCATCTAGCTCAGATGTCTTTTCTTCAAGCAGTAACTCCAGAATCCAGGCTTTGTACAACTTAGTATTTGGCTGGCTAGTTTTATGCCAACTAGTTTTATGCCAACTGGACACAGATTAGAAAGGACACATCTGAAAGGAGGGACCCTCAATTGAGAAAATAGCCACATAACATCCAACTATAGAGAATTTTTTTTATTAGCAATGGATAGTGAGGGTCTAGCCTATTGTGGGTGATGGAATTCCTCGGCTGGTGGTCCTGGATTCTATACAAAAGGAGACTGAGGGAGCAAGGCAGTAAGCAGGACGCCTCCATGACCTCTGCACCAGCTCCTGCCTCCAGGATCCTAGCCTGCTTGAGTCCCTGCCCTCACTGCTTTTGATGACGAACTGTTACATGGAGCCATGTGTAGAATAAAGCCTTTCCTCCCCAAGTTGTCCTTGGTCACGATGTTTCAACACAGCAATAGTTACGTAACTAAAATGATGATTATTCTCTGGCTCTTCTGGATTTGACTGTCTGATAAAAAATAATGTAAAAAAATATGAAAGTCACATGAGGGGAGTTCAATCAGCCTGAACAGATCACAGGGATCTACCCAGATGCTAAGAAGGCCAAGGGAAAGGAAATGGGTTTGGCAAGCATCTGACAAGTCTTCCCCAGTCTCTATGTCAGGCAGCAGCGGAAAGCACAGTGCTCTCTCCCACCATAATCCAGGAGCCATCATTCTCGTTAGTCTATTCTTAGTGAATACACATGATATGGTGGCCAATGTCATTACAGGTAATAGGCTATATCGTAGTACAGTACCAGTGATACCCAAGTGAAGGTAATTTGCCTCCTCTTTCCAGGCATTAACCAGTGTCTGGAAACATGTCTTATGCTCCCAAGTAAGCTAAAGCAGATTTCTGTCTCTGTGCCAGCATGTAAGTAGCTGGAAATTGTCAGTCACTCTCTTCCTCACAAAATAGAATAAGTTGAACAATTTGGAAACCAAAAGCACTTCCCAGAGCCATCAGAGGAGGCAAACTATTATCTCTAAATTTGGAGCGATGGACAGATATAAAGAATGTCAGCTTGGTATCAGGGACAGAAAACTCTGTGACAATCAGCAGCAGGACAAGCTAAGATTTATTTGATGGATTTTTAAAGGCTCCATGTGGAAAAGCCTGAGTTAAAATAGGGAATCCGGTGCTTGGGACCCCTTATTCCTATTAGTTTTACCTCCAAGATTTCTAGGAAGTTCTTAGTCCAGATTGAGGGGTGAGAGAGCTCCCTTCTGATGCTGTGAATAGAATGATAGCCATGTTGAAGCATGCTGAAAATCTTGTTTTGTTTTGTTTTCAGCCATGTCCCTTGAGGAAAACAGTTTGTGAGAGTCCGGCTAATCTGGGAGAGGGAAGGACCAAGTCCAGCCACCTCTCCCCTTTCAGTCTCTCGGAAGGAGGTGCTAAGAAGCACAAGTGGGGGTCACAGCTATAGACACAACTTCCTGTAACCTGAGATCACAGAACTATAGAAAGACTTTCATATCCCAAGTCTTTATCATTGCATCACTGTATAGTAAGTAACACAGCAATGCAATTGGAAGACTTGCTTGTCTCAAGCCTGGTTTCGGAAGTCTCTAAAGAAACCCAAGGACAAAGCGGAAACAAAAACAAGCACACAAGAGAATACTGAAACCTTAAAAATGTGTGGCTGTTATAGTCACATAAACATGGTGCTTCATACTAATGACCTCGGTGGCTTTTTGGTTTTGTTTGCTTTTTTATCTTCTCAATCGTGCCTGGCCCTCAACAAAAGATTATGTTTACTGTTTTCTATCTAAATACTTTGCAAATCAATGTCTTTAAAATTATTTAATACCAATAGCTAAATATGATGGTACATATATTCCTTGAAGGCTGAAGCAAGAGGATTGCAAGTTTGAGATTAGTCTTGGATACACAATAAGACCTTTTTGTTTGTTTGTTTCATTTATTTACATTCTAAATGTTGGCCCCCTTCCAGGTCCCCCCTCCAAGAGTTCTTCACACAACCCCCCTCCATTTTTGCCTCTGAGAGGATGCTCCCCACACCCCACCACCTCTCCACTCCCCTCACCTACCCACTCATCCCTAGCTCAAACCCCACACACATATACACACACATTCCCYCTTCCCTGGGCATCAGGTCTTACAGGATTAGGCACATCCTCTCCCACTGAGACCAGACAAGGCAGGCCTCTGCTTCATATGTACCAGAGGGCACGGACCAGCCTATGTATGCTCTTTGGTTGGTGGTTCAGTCTCTGGGAGCTCCCGGGGGTCCAGGTTAGTTGACACTGTTGGTCTTCCTATGGGGTTGCCATCCCCTTCAGTTCCTTCAATCCAATGATTGGCTGTGAGTATCTGCATCTGTATTAGGTGCTAGCAGAGTCTCTCAGGGGACAGCCTTACCAGGCTCCTGTCTGCAAGCACATCTTGGCATCAGCAATAGTGTCTGGGTTTGGTGTCTGCAGATGGGATGGATCCCAAGTTGGGCCTGTCACTGGATGGCCTTTCTCTGCTCCATTTTTGGCCCTATATTACTTTTAGTCAGGAACAATTCTGGGTCAAAAATTTTGAAGGTAGGTTAGTGGCTCTATCCCTTCCTTGGATACCCTGTCTATCTACTGGAGGTTGTCTTTTCAGGTTCCATCTCCCCGCTGTTAAGCATTTCTGCTAAGGTCACTCCCACTGGGTCCTGGGAGTCTCTCACATCCCAGGTCTCTGGGACTTTCTAGAGGCTCCCTCTGCCCCCACCCCCACAGCTGCATATTTCCATTCATTCTTCTGACCCTCTTGTCTCTCCTGTCTCCCACATACATGTTCCTGCCCCCTCTTTCCCCTTCCTCTTCCCTCTCCCACCCAGGTGCCTCCCTGCCTCTGCAGCTCATAATTATTTTGTTCCCCCTTCTAAGTGGGATTGAAACATCCTCACCTGGGCCTTCTTTCTTGTTAAACTTCTTACAGTCTGTTGGTTTGTATCATGGATACTCTGTACTTTTTGACTACTATCCACTTATCTGTGAGTATATACCATGCATGTCCCTTTGGGTCTGAGTTACCTCACTCAGGATGGATGATATTTTCTAGTTCCATCCATTTGCCTGCAAAACTCAGGATGTCCTCATTCTTAATAGCTGAGTAGTAATCCATTGTGCAAATGAACCACATTTTCTTAAAAACAACCACAAAATAAGCTGGAAAGATGGCTCACTGCTTAAAAGTACTGTCTGCTCTTCCTGTGGACTTCTTTTCTATTCTCAGCACCCACACAATGGCTCACAGCTATCTATAACTCTGGTCCTAGGGGATTCAGCACTCTCTTCTGATTTCCATGAGTACCAGCCACGCATGGGCTGGACAACCATGCACGCAGGCAAAACACCAATACAACAATTTAAGAAAAAAGAATCACAGAAGAGAAAACTGTAACCTGAATAGAAATAGTTAATAGACAGCTGTGAATTAGAAGTGCAAATAGTTTATAAACCCGTGAAAGCATATTCAACTTTCAACTAATACAGAGATGCAAGTTAATATACAAGAAATTTGCTTTACTTTTCATTTTGATAAATAATATTTAGACTCAGTCCTACCATATTTGGTGAGGTGAGCAATTTTAGTACATTCTTCAAGTGCTAAATATTGGTAATGTTTCCTAGCAAGTAATTTGTCAATATGGATCAATTACCTTTGAACATAATTATAAACTTCTCCTGAGTATACTAAGAATTGTCTTGAACCATAATGCCAATGAGTACCTAATGATGAATGCACCTGGACTGTCCTCCCAGCTCTGACTATAATAGTCTTCTACTGGGAATAGCCGAGAGATGGCTAAGTGGAAGCACATTTATTTAGTAAAGCCATAAGTATCCATGAAAGAATCTATTTTCAAGGAACATATGTCCATATGAGAAAATGCTCAGAACATAATGGGGAAAGAAGGATATAAAAATGTATACTTCACATCCTCATTTTATAGTGAACGTATGGAAGAAAGCAATGAAGAAATGTTAATAGCAGTCTCTGTAGCAAAATTATGCACAGCTTCTGGTTTCTCCTTTATTCTTTTCAGTGTATTCCCCATGTTTTCTGAAATAAAAAGGGTTTATGTTTATAATCAAGAATAAAATAACTGGAATGTTCTAGTCATTTGTAACTTGACTACATTGCTGCTAGAGGGAAAATCTGCCTTGATTATTTGTAAAGTATAACATGTTTATGTCAGACTTTGGAGAGTCTCTATGCTTTAAGGCCTGACTCAGACATGCAGACGGGCCTTGGCAACTTCCTCAGTCTCTCAGCATCAGTCCTGTCTGTGCAACAACTTGGAAGTTGGAATATTTTGAAGACATCAGACTCCTCTAGCCCACCTCACCGGTAGCTGCTCAGTCAATACTGCAGAAAAAGTGACAGAAAAGGAAAAGAGGGAAACAACACCCTTTACAGTCCTTTACAATAAAAGAACTTTTGAAGGTATTGTCATCCCTGATTTCAAGCTGTGCTACAGAACAATAGTACTAAAAACCACATGGTATTGGCATAAAAACAGACAGGTTGTTTAACAGAATCAAAATGACCTAGAGATAAACCCACACATCTACAGACACTTGATTTCTGACAAAGCCAAAAACATACAAAAAAAAGAGCATCTTCAACAAATGCTGCTTGTCTAACTGGATGTCTATACATAGAAGAATGCCAATAGATCCATATTTATTGCCCTGTACAAAACTCAAGTCCAAGTGGAGCAAAGATCTCGACATAAAACCAAATACACTAAATCTAATAGAAGGCCAAGTAGGAAATAGCCTTGAACAAATTGCTGCAGGATACAACTTCCTGAAAAGAACACAAACATCTAAGGCTCTAAGTTCAACAATTGAAAAAGGGGACCCCATGAAACTGCAAAGCTTCTTAAGGTAAAGGAAACAGTCAATAGGTCGAAATGGTAGCCTATAGAATGGGAAAAGATCTTTACCAACCCTACAACTGAGACAAGCTGGGACAGGGAGGCTCCTGGATAGTGTGGTAACCCTAGCTGAGACTACTAGCAGCAGGGGGATATGGAGTCTGAAGTAGCCCCCTCCTGTAGCCAAGCAAGACTTCCAGTGGAGGGAGGGGGACATCAGCCCACACACAAAACTTTGAACCCAAATTTGCCCTGCCTACAAGACATGCAAGAATAAAGATGGAGCAGCAATTGAGGGAATGGCCAACCAATAACCAGCCCAACTTGAGACTCATCCCACTGGGCAAGAACCAGCACCTGTCACTATTATTGATGCTTTGTTATGCTTGCTAGAATGACTGTCCTCTAAGAGTTTCTGCCCAGCATCCAATGGAAACAAATGCAAGGACCCATAGCCAAAGATTAGGCTCAGCTCAGGGAATCTTGTGGAAAAGTTAGAGAAACGATTGCTACCCAGATGGGATAGGCACTCTACAGGAAAATGAACAGAGTCAACTAACCTGGACACTTATAGCTCTTAAAGTCTGAACCACCAACCGAAGAGCACACACAGCTGGACCTGGGCCTCTGCACATATGTAGCAGATGGGCAGTTTGGTCTTCATGTGGGTCCTCTAACAATTGGACCAGGGGCTATCTCTGATTAAGACTCTAAAGTGCCGGGGTGGTTTGGTATGGGGGGCTCCTTTGGAAGGAGAGAGGGAATAGGGGACGGGGTAAGAGGGTGGCACTGGGAGGAGAAGAGAGAGGGGCTGTGTTTGGGAGAAAGGAAGGAAAGAAGGAAGACAAAAAGAAACAAAGAAGCAAAGAAAAGAAAGAGAGAAAAGAGAAAAGAAAGGAGAAGAGAGAAAAGAAAAGAAAAGAAAAGAAAAGAAAAGAAAAGAAAAGAAAAGAAAAGAAAAGAAAAAAGAAAAAAGAAAAAAGACACAGCTCAATAAGCCCAGCTCCCCAGGCAGGTAAGGCAGAAAGATCACAAATTCCAGGTCAGCTTTGGCTACATCTTTTTTTGCTAATGTCAGCCTTAGCAAATTGGTGAGACATTAGCTCAAATGTTAAAAACTAGAAAAGGGCTCAGCACTGGGACATTTATACAGCATGTGTGAGGTCCTAAGTTTCACACCCAGTACTGAATGGAAAATGCATCTGATCTGATTGTGAGAGATGCGAGCAAGCACTTCCCTCTTGGCATAAGCTTCTTGATCATTGCCAATGTCTGCCCAACATACACCCTCCTCTTTAAATACAATCATCAGTGGCAGGGTCATTAGGGAGAAAAGCGATGAAGAGGAAATGATTATAAAAGTTACATCTGCTCTTCAGGCAGCTGTTATCTTTCCTCATTAGGATAATCAATCATTTTTCAACATCATTTCTGTAACTAGGAAAAGGCTTCATTTATTCGAAGACTAAAGAGCAGGAGTAAGGGAATTAAATCCCATAGGTCTTTAGCTGATAGGATTTAAAAAAATATATATTCTGTCCTCACCAATGACCTAATTAAGCTTTCAGAAAATGATAAGCCCACAGCTCCTGTGTGTCATTTCTCTCCATGCCTCTGCACAGTAAGTGTCCCACCGCCTCAGTCATGCCTTTCCTGGTGACCTTTCTCTCCAACAGCATACTCATAGACCAAAAGATGACTTCTCTGAAACCTCACAGCCAAGTTTCACGCTGTCACAGAGGCCTTGGAACACAGAGCCTGAGAGAATCCTCCTTATTATGATGAGCCCAACCAGGATGGGTGCACAGCAACTGGTACCCCAGGGTTCTTGCCTGACAGACAGAAACAAGTCTCTCCAGCTCCCACACCATGTCTCTTTTTATGGTTGTTGATGTTCCGATTGTCTTTTCTACTTCCTCAGATGCCTATATCCCCACTGAGCATCTCCCACAAATCCCCAGGGCCAGTTAAGCCCAACTGCCTGTCTTTAGCATTCTTACAGCCTGGCTGGGAAAACTTTGAGAAAACATCAGGCACACATGTAGATGAAAATTCCATGACTCTAATCCAAGTCCATTCCTCAGACCCTTTTCAGTCAGGATCCAGACAGAAAGGCAAACCACCGTGTATCGGAGAATGTAGAAAGGTACAGAGAAACAGTGCCACAGAAACAACAAGTTTGGAAGTAGTCAGCTTTGAAGGAATAGGGCGGATCTTCTAGGATACCAGAACCTAGACGCCTAGAGGAGGGATCACAGGGAGCTGAAACCAAGGTCCATCTAGGAGAGCCACCTGCTCAGCCCTGCTAAAAACTCAGGGTGAGGACACAAGCACAAGAGTTCTGATACTGCTAGGCAAACAAGAACCTAGATGGGAGGCTGCAAATTCTCACTTGGGATGGAGGCAGGAATGAAGCCCACAGTAACAGGAAGGAGCACTCTGCCATTCTTGATCACACAGTGCTCCCTGCATAGTAGACTCTAAACAGGGCCGCTTGGTATACTTCCCCTCCCCCAGCAGACTTCCACTGAAAAGTGGCCGACTTTGCACCTCATTCAAAACTCCCTACCACTCCTCCTATGTGCAAATCACGTGGACCGCATTGCATTTACCCAACCCTGTTCACACCTGGGAAGCTTGGGTCTGGGAAGTCTTTGGGGCTTGACCAGTTTGAACAGGCGACCTTATTTTTAAATCTAGAATACTGTCAGCAGGTGCTTCTGAAGTTCTGCCCACACTTCCATGTCATTCTCGCCTTGAGAGGCTGCTTGCTTGAAACACCTACCTACGGCTTAATGTCTGCCTGCTAGGGAATATTCCGTGGGGGCAAAGTTGTATATACCAGGCAACTAATGGCACTTGAGGCAATCACCACAAAACGCTGACTAGAGTTTGAGGAATCACTGTTGTGGCTTCATGACCTGAGGTGCGTTTTACAGTATTTCCGAGAGTTCCCAAGGAAGATGGGATCCAAGCAGCAAGTAGCTGAAAATGGACCTTGGATTCCCTTCCTGCTGTTCTTTACCTTAATTTCCTGCCTTTTACCCACTGTGAACGGACTCTGGCCAGTTTGACTGGGGGCGTGGCTTTCGGAAGCCTTGCCCTTCTCTCCCAGTCCCTCTGTAGTGCTTAAAACCCTCAGATGATGTTCCTAAAGCTAGCTACCAAGGTCTACTCCCTTATTTGGTCACTTCCTCCTCCTCAGGCTGACTGCCAAGGTTGAGCAATCAAAATATTAAAGTCCAGCAATCAAGAGCCCCCTTTGGCTCACCTAATAATATGCCCAATCAAAATTAAACACCTCATCCTAAGACAAGATTTCCTCATTTACCTTTATAAACTGCCATTTGTCTGTCCCTTCTTTATACAGAGGCAGTCCTTTGTCCTCCACTGGGACAAATATTCCCTCCTCCCTCTTCCCTGTTCCCTTCCCTTTCTCCTTCATCCTCTATCTTGTGTTTTTTTCTTTCTTTCTCTTTTATTTATTGTATTTGTTTTCATGCCAAACACTACCCCTCTTCCTGTCCCTCCCTCATTGACGTCCCTCCCTACATGCCCCCTCCCCTTCTCCTCTAAGAGGGTGAGAACCTCTGGAATATCTTCCCAACCCTGGCACATCAAGCCTCTGCCAGATTAGGCGCATCCTCTCCATCTGAAGCCAGACAGGGCAGCCACGAAGAATGAGCTTCCTGTCTGCTCTGTGTGCTGGGCCCCATTCCAGCCTGTGTATGTTCTTTG
>BDUI01008206.1:18304-34778 GCA_002335545.1 Apodemus speciosus
CAGCCCTGACCCCAACCCAACCATTCCACCTCCTTTTTATGGGGCATCAAGTCTCTACAGGATTAGGTATATCCTTGCCCCCTTGAGGCTAAACAAGAAAGAAAATTAAAAGCTGAAAGAAAAAAAGGCCAACCAAGTAACATATAAAGGCAGGCCTATCAGAATTACACCAGACTTCTCAAGAGAGATGATAAAAGCCACAAGATCTTGGACAGATGTCATGCAGACCCTAAGAGACCACAGATGCCATTGCAGGCTACTATACTCAGCAAAAGCTATCACCATAGATTAGAGGGGATTTTTAAAGACAAAGAACACAGAAAAAAACCCTTGCATCCTCATTGGTAGCTTTGGGGGTGGGGAGGCAAATGAGTGGTTGAAGAAGAGCCAAGAAAATGCAGTTAGTTAGAACATTTTTGACCCTGACTTTATAGAATAGGACTGGGTGCTTTTCCATGGGATTTTTCATGTCAGCATTTAGGAACCAAAGACAACTTCAGTTGAGAAAAGATGGAGAAATCTTTATCCTGCTAAGCTAACTACTAAATGATTGGTTTGTGGCCTGTCCCACAGGAAAGAATTCAAGACTTSTACTGTAAACCTGGTCAAAAGCTCATGATTGCAGGATGTACAGAACTAAGGACATACCTACTATTATTGTTTCGATAAGTGGATATGATGTCCAATTGCCTTTGAAATATTTGTGTTTATATACATAGATGAGGGCTGCTCTTACCCTTGTTCAGGGAAGCTTCTTTTGCAGTGTGTAGCAGCCAATGCAAAGATGGGTCAAAGTTCTAAGAATAAGTAATTATTGAATATGTAGCCCCATGGTCAGAAGATAGCATAAGAGGGATTTGAAAGAAGGTAAGTGTCACAGAGGTTAGAAGAAGGCTGTGATATGCTTTCTTCCGTACATGGATTTTGCTCCCAGGAATTCACAGTTGTGTTTGTCCCCATGATGCCCACACATGGTCATTCCAACATGAACTGGGGASGGGCTCTTCAGGCTACACTCCTAGCTGAGGAACTATTAACAAGTAATGGTAGTTACTGTAGAGAAGCTTACTTTTATTCAAGACTTGACCATGATCTAATAAACAACCCATGCCTATTAGCACATAAGAATCTCATATTAAACCCAGTGACCTTTTTTTTAGAAAGACATGAAAGTAAGTAGGGTAAATATTTAGGCAAATGGGGGGTTCAGAGAGGTAGGGAAAGATAAGAAAGGGAAATTGGAGGATGCATATGTCAAAAACATATTAAACAAATGTGAGTACATATGCATATATGTACATATACATATATATGTAACAATAATTGAAAAAAAGCTCAAGAATTTAGGGGGGAATGCATAAGAGGACTGGGAGTGAGAGAAGGAGGTGAGACATTATTTAAAATATGGTACTCATGTATAAGATTCTCAAAAGTTAAAATTTAAGTAACAAATTTCAAATATTTCTTGAAAAAATAAACTAATAATTTAGCAAACTGGTAACTACCTGGGGTATCTGTTTTCTCCTATCAAATACACAAGATTATCAAATTATAAAAGATACCCCTCACAGAGTTTGATTAGCCAGACTCACCTTGGTTACAAGGGCAACTTAGAACACTGTTCAGAATCACAGTTCATTGTGTCACCTTTAAGCAGAAATCACTCACTACCTATGCACAACAGCTACTCATTAACACATAGTATGAGATGTAGGCTAACTTTGTGGTGTATGGCACTTTAGATAGGAATGGCTTTTAGATGCAAAGATGGTAGCATTTTTCAAACCTGAGAACTGGAAGGGAGAGATTTTAAATTTCATTGGTAATTTCTTGAGACAGCAGTGTCCCTGCAATGAAGTCCAGGAAAAGGTAAGCATCTGTTGTTAATATATTATTTTAATGTTCCAACCATCTGCCTGAAATCCAGGAGCAGGTAATACAGAACAAGTGACCTTTCAGAGAGAAATAAACTCTGGGATCTTTTTCAAAAATTCAGTAACTTGCTTCATAGTATTTTTTTTTTTAATTTTCTTTGGCGACTACAGCTTTTGTTACCATTTTCAGGTAGAGATTAAAAATTTCTGAAAGCTCTCATATAAATCATCTTTAATTTTAGATTACTTCAGTTAATATACTGAGTTTTAAGATACCCATGACAACCACTAGAAATGCTGCCTGCCATTTCCCTTGATTTTTAAGCTACTGTGGGCAAGGGGATTCCTCAAGTCAGGGGTATCTGTCATCTGCCTAAAGCTGCAGACAGTTGTAACATCTTCTCCATAAAAAGAACCCAACATTTATGCAGAAAAGCTTTAGCATTTTATTTCCCAAATCTTAGCCTAGATTTCTTTTTTTTCAAGCTCTGTGCTTCATGTTTCTACTATATTACCCTTCTCTKTGGAGTTTACTGAGAGGAAACATAATCTTTGCTACTATCCACTGACTTGTGATGTTCTTCCTAGATTGTACATGTAAACATAATCTTAGATCTTACAGACATTATCACATCCAATCTGGGACAGATTACATCTCTGTTCAAATCTGTAGAAAACTTTAATTGACTTTGTCCTCAAATTTCTTTATATTAATCATATGAAAATATTTTCAGGATAGAAACAGAGAAAGCAGTTCTTCAAGCTTTCAATAGTGTGACACGGTGAATTCTGATCTCATATAAATCTTTTAGCGACTGTTCCACAAGTTCTTTCAATTCAAAATTTTTAGTCTTAGCTAATGTATTTCTTGTATTTCTATAGCACAAAATCAGATTGTATCCTGTGAACTTTACCTGTGGGTTGCACTTGAACTTGTTCCATATACTTAGCATATAGGGTCAATTAGCAAATATCTTGACCTATAATTTCTGGTATTAAAGGGTGAAGATATGTATCAGGAAGAGGGGCATGGAACAGGAGTAGGTAAGCATTGTGGGATGATAAACTGGGCCAGAAAACTTGATAGAGCTGGTCTAAGTCTCCAGATTCTCAGGGTAGAATCTGAAACAGTAGGAGACTCCCTGCTCCCTGACAGATTCCTGGTCTTGAACACATGCCACATTTCCCACATAAGGAAATGTGGTCCTTGTAGGGCCGGAACAGAGTTCTCAATGTTAATGAAGTACCTAGGTCCCCTGAGAGTTTAGCCAATAAGCTGCCCTTCCCAGTCATCCCTCCATTCAAAAAGTATCTTGGGTCTACCCTGAGAAGTCTGTATGCATCCATTTTCCATGATAAACAACCAATAGATAGTTTGTAATGAAGGACTGTCACATTCATCTACCACCACCATGGGGAACATGGAGAAGGTCTTCGACTACAGAGCCATAGCTTAATTCTCCCATAGAAGGCCTCTCTGTGATCCCAGACATAACCACTGCCAAGCTAAGGACAACCACTGTTGAGCTCCGCATTTCCTCCAGCCCCAGGCTAGTTGCCTTCCTCAGCCTGTATGCCCCGAACTCTCCTCCCAACTCCTCAGTGATGACTAGATGTTCAGCAGTTTGGGAGTGCCCCATCCTGACTTTGTTGTAGGCCAATGGACCCCTAATCCTTCATTACTGATTCCTCTGTGAGGCCCCCCAGGAATGACTGGGTGCCCAGGGTTCTAGAAAACCCAACATTGGCTTCCTACATCTTAGACTTCATTTTCCAAAGCCTGGAACAGTGTCTCATCATTTCCCTGAAACCCAGCACCTGACAATGGCAACAGAAAAGCACAGTCAAGCTCACCATGATTTGGCCCCCACAACATCAGGACAAAACATGGACCCACAAAGCATGACTAGATATTTTATGGCAATGAGAGGTCAACCCATGAGAATAATTGACTCTAGTAAATTTGTCTTCAGTAGGTCATGTGGACTAGCATTTGATGGGTCCTGGGTTTGAGATTTAATACCTCTGCAGCAAATCTGCTTTGATGGARGACTATTCAAACTCAAAAGATCAACAACAATCTGAGAAATCTAATGAGTTACATGAACAACAACAATCAAAGGTAGAAAAGCCAAATTCTCAGGCTGACCCATACATCAGGATTTACTCTCAGACAAAATAATAAAAGAAATATATTAGTATATCATAAAGAACATGACACTAGGTAAGGAAAATAAATGGAGGACATTTTAAAAATAAATTTCCTCAACCCACAAAACACTTCCATTTAGTCCATACACATTAGTTGATTRATTCATAACAGAATGTGTTTACACTGAAGTCATTAAGGCCTAGGTGGACATATTGTCAATAAAGACAGAAGAAAATGAAGTCCTAATCCTAAAGAAGAGTATTAGCCATGTTGCCCTTCAGGAGCCCATTCTAGACAGGGCTGCCTGTTGTTCCAGTCAGTTAGTTATGCAGATATTGATTTAGTGTCAAGCAGAGTCAAAAACACTTTACATACATTATGTTTCTTTTGTGCTGAGAGTTATACACATTTCTACATTTTAACAACTTCTGTAATTGAGGAATCATGCATAGGCAATGACGTCTGATAATTTAAGCAGCAGTGTCTTTCTTATGTTAGTCCACAAAATAATGCTGTGCCTTATAAATGATGATGTCTTTGTATTGATAAAGTGCTTCAGGATGCAGAGCACGCTTATGCAAAAACCTACATTTGTAGAAAAGTGGAAGCACTTTGATGAGTGAGCATGAGCAGAGACAGAGAGAGGGTTTGGGGACACACAAGCACATGATGCATGCACACAGAGGTATGCAAAAACACACACCACAAATACACACACACACACACACACACACACACACACACACACACACACACACACACAAGCTTTAAAGCCAGCATGTATATACAGGGAATGTGGATTCTTATTTTTTGCACTTGAACTCTGTCTGCACTTCCTTTCCAATAACACTGAGGTGGGGGAAAGGCAACAATAGCATTGCAGATTACAAATGAGCCTTATCACCTGCAAGCCCTCTTACTTCTTACTGAAAGAAACTGAGAGTACCCTGTTCCTGCTCCATTTTATTCATTGATGGAAACAACACAGGACCCCTTTTTTGGTAGGTGCATTCTGCCATTGAGCTGTACCCACAGCCCTTTTTGGTTCTATTCCTTATTTCCTGTCTTCCTGCCTTAGCTTCCTGTGCAGTTGAGATCATAGACCTTTATTATCATGCTCAGTGGTATTTATGTTAATTTTTAATACAAAACATATCTAATTGTTGTACATAGAGAAAGCAATGTTTGCTGTATGATGATGAGAATGAGCACACAAAAAAGCATTTCTAAGCAATAGTTCAGGCTGCTATGCTTTCTATAGGTTATATTGAAAGTCCTAACCTAGTTTCCATATCAGAAGCTGTGGGTACCCAACACAAAACACCCAGTGGACATGTTGTCCAGGAGAAAACCTAGAAGTGATGAAAGCCATGGGTTTCCCTCACCTGTGCTCCTAAAATTTGTGTGGGAACTTTTCCATAATAGGTGCTATTCTTTGTTCCTACCTCTGCCTGGAGTAATTATGAACACTTACCAAATAAGCAAAAATTGTCTCCAGATATTACCAAATGTGCTCTAAGAGACAAAAATTACTTGCAGCTGCAAATCTCTGATTGAATGTCTCTTCTGTGTTGTGGATGGCCCTGGTGCTATATGTATTTTGATGTTAATTCCACTTTCCCAGGAGGGCTTGTCTGGAACAAAGAATGAGTCACATACTCAGGTGACTTCTTGTGAACCTTCCCAGAATGAATAAAGGAGTCAATCACTGGATGAGTAGGAGGGGCTTCCAGGTTGGACTGGGAAGAGAGGAAGCAGGAGAGAGATAGGGGCTTTTGGACAGGGATAGAGAGAAGACAAGATATTGCTACTAGTGTCTCCCAGATTATATAGATTTTCTACCRGAGGACTTGGATTTAATATGGGTTACAAGATTATGATTCTAGTTGATGCATCCAGTGAATGAGTTACCATTGACTCAAGAAAGAAAGAAAGAAAGAAAGAAAGAAAGAAAGAAAGNAAGAAAGAAAGAAAGAAAGAAAGAAAGAAAGAAAGAAAGAGAAAGAGAGAGAGAAAGAAAGAAAAGGTCTCTTCTCTTTTTTACTTGAACTACTCTGCAGCACATAGAAGAAAACCAGTATGTGCATCCTGCATTAATGACAGATGGGAGGATATGAGTGTACTTGGCATTAATCATAGAAGGACAGGATAGAATAATGTGTGAAAGGAAGAACCACACTGAGGGAAGAAAAGAGGAAATTAAAGGGAAGGGGAACATTTATCCATGCTATTGGAATTGCAAACGTGTACAGCCACTATGGAAATCAGTATGGCAGTTCCTGAGGAAGGTAGAAATCTATCTACCTCATGTCTACCTATACCACTCTTGGAAATACAGTCAAAAAACATTTCAACCTACCATAGAGACACTTTTTCAACTATGTTCATTGTATTCTGTTCCTAATAGCCAGAAATTGGTAGTAGCCTACATATCCTTGAGTAGATGAATGATAAACAAAAATGTAGTACACTTACACAATTTAATACTACCCTGGCATTAAAAAAAAATGAAAGAAAACTTAGAGGTAAATAAACCAACCTGGAAAAAGTCATCTTGAGTGAGAGTGCCTAGACCAGAAACACAAATATGTTATGTCTTCACTTATAAGTGTGTGTTAGCTCTTAAGTTTTTAACCAGAATGATATAATCCATGTAACCACAGTACTTAGGTTATAGAATAAGGACTAGGGGAGAGGAATGGGCTCCCTAGGATGGCAAAATAGAATCATCAGTTATAGGTGGATGAGACTGGGACTACAACAAGCTCAAAGGGTCATGGGGAGGAAAAAGTTGGGCAAGAGAGGGAATGTGGGGGAAGACAGTGAAAACTAAAGGTCATTTGTGGAGTTGTGAGTAAACTTAATAATAGAAGTTTCCTAAAACATATACATGAGTAAAAGTGATCTAAATAAAGTCACCAAATAATGGAGTAGACAGCATCCCAACAAGAGTCCTTGCTGGTTATCTCTTGTCAGGAAATGAAGTTTCCAATCCCAGAATTTGGTCACCTCTAAGCAAGTTTTTGGCCAAAGGGGCCATATGTTTCTCTGAAAGTTAATCATGTTTATAAATTTTAACAACTTCTGTAGTTGGAAATTGAAATTGAAACATCCCTCTTTATTGCCAAGTTACTGGTTGCTCCACAAACTAAAGGTGAGGACATATTGCTGAAGACAAGAACTACATAATTCATTTAACATGAAGAAGTCAAACTGCTGCCTATGTACAGCCTTCACTCCTACATGATAGTGTCCCTTCTACTGGAAGTAACTCTGCACATCACCAAAGGAGAAAGACACAAACCCAGGTACAAACCCTTTATCTCTAATGATGACCTTCCTGAAAAATATACTAGTACAATAGTAGCACAAAGCTTATGGGAATAATCACTCGAGATCTGGTTGAATTTAAGGCCTACTCCATGAGGTGGAATCAATATCCAACACTGCTCAGGTAGCCAATAATCTGAGAGGAGATATGGCAGGGACTGAGAGGAAAGTCAAATAGTGGTGTTCTGCTAAAACAATGAAGGCAATAACATTACTCTTAATGACATTCTTATGTACTCATAGATTAGCAATAATCAGAGAAGTGTCCCTGCAGTAGATTGGAACAAACACAGAGACTCACAATCAAACAATGTGCAGAAAGTGGGAGTCCTTAGAACTCTTGGTGTTAAATGAGAAGTCTCTAATAACCCCTCCCCTTGCGGTTCAGGGAACCCTATGGAATAAGAGGCAGAAGTAAGTGTAAGAGCACATGGAAAAGAAGGAAACAAGGCCTTATAAGCACAAAAGAACTGTTGCACATATGACTTTACAGAGACTGTGGGAGCATACACAGCGCCAGACTGGGTCTGTCAAGATGTGGTCCCAGCACTGGGAAAAGAAGTAAATACAAGGCTCTGTCCCTAATGAGAAGCTATCTCCAATTAACAACAACTTGCAAATAAAAATTACTTTTCTCTAAAASAGTCTAACTGAGAAAACAAACCACTCTTAAGGGAAGCCTCCATGGTCAGAAATAGATGGCTATCACTGCYKTAGAAGCAGTGGGACCTAAAAGAATGGAGTTGATAAATGAGGTAGACTAAATTTTCGTGCAATTGCCAACTTTAGGCAGAGCCTGAGACAATTTATACTCTGGAGGTTAAGAAGGGTCACCAGAGTAAAGTTCTCATGTACTCAAACTGTCTACAATGAAAAGAACAAGCCACATATGGAAAAAACATGATTTTTCCCAAAAGGCATGTAAAGGATAGTTTATTCATGTAATTGAATGCAACTTCAAGTAATAATTATTAATCTGAAGTAAACTCACTCCTATCAATTATACTTGGGAGGAGCATAAAAACACACTCCAAGAACAATTCCATATTTTTAGGAAACTGAAGTCACAAACCTGCTGTCTTGCTTTCTTTGCATATTCTCACAAACATTCAGAATTTCCTTCACTGGTCTCCATTTCTGGATGGTGTTCCAATAGATACCCAAAAGAAAAAGAATTCAATGACATGTTTGCAGGTTCTTTGTCTTAGAGTGTTTGCAACATGGAATGAGTTTTCTTTTTTTGTAGTTTATTTTTCATCTTTTTCTAATTTTCTTTTTTTGACAGCATATTATTTCATACAATAAATTCTGATTAAAGTCTTCCTTCCCTAAACTCCTCTGAGATTCTCTGTAATCGAAAACTCACTTCATGTTGTAAAATTATGTTGACAAACTTCAATATGCTTTTGTAGAAAATATTTAAATGAAATATCAAGGATAGGAGTAAAAAGTAATGGTTCTCTGTGAGTGCAATACTTGTAGATCTGACCTCCTTAATTACATTATGAGTTTATGTAAAAAAACTAATAAATAGTAAATAGTATAATTGTGCTAATTTTATTGAAATAAAAATCAGTTAAGTTAGTAACAATGCTTTAAATAATGAGACTAAAGCTCAGATAGATCTTGCATGAGACAAGGGACAGAACTTCYTAGCAGTTACATAAAATTACTGTGGTGCCAATGGSTGTTAACATTCTGCTTTCTACTATCTCAGTGAAATATTAATAAAGTCTCAATGTCTTCTGCTCTGATGGAAACTCTTTTAAAAATGAAATGAACATCTCTCTGCTAACAGCATAAACAACCATGTTTCAAATGTATCTACCCACTCTATAAATACTTATTCAACACCAAACTAGGAATTCTGACAAATTATTTTTCTCTTTAAATATATCCATAGAAAGTCTGGCGAAAAGATCTTTACCAACCCCACATCTGACAGAGGGCTAATATCCAATGTTTACAAAGAACTCAAGAAGTTAGACTCCAGAAAACCAAATAACCCTATCAAAAATKGGGTACAGARCTAAAGAAAGACTTCTCACCTGAAGAAATTCRGATGGCTGAGAAGCACCTTAAAAAATGTTCAACATCACTAGTCATTAGASAAATGCAAATCAAAACAACCCTGAGATTTCACCTCACACCAATCAATATCCAATAAAAAAAAGAAATATAAAAAGCTTAGAATAGTTTAAACTGTGTAATTAATATATTTTATTACCATTTCTATATTCCTATTATCAATAAGTCAGACATGGAATATGAAATAAAGATTTAGTCTATTTTCACAAGTGTTATTATATCTACATCTCAAGATACCTTAGTTAACATAAAGCTCAGGACATGAGGTTCTATTGTAAAGACCTATCTACCTGCCTCTGTTTCCTGATCCTCAAAACTACTATAAGAGATAAGGCATATTTTATCATTGCTATTATTTGTTATTTTTTCTATATTAAAGATCAACAATAGTAATGTGAAAAAGATTAAATAACCAAACCTGAAAATATTACATGTTTAACTAGTGAGAAAAAAATAAGATTTTTATCCAAGTAGTAAGCTCCAGGATAGTTTGGGTGACACAGCCATGTAGGACATCCTGGGTTGCAGAATGAGAACCTATATAAAAAGTTACCATATTCATATTTTAATACTTGAAAATGAAAGATTTCCTTGATTATAATCCTTGGGTTTAAAGAATGTATTTATAATACATATAAATTAAGAATAATCAGAAGAATTTACAGGGAAAAACCTCTTTATAAATATAAGGGAAAGTAGTACTTTACCGGCTGTGTTAATTTGTTCCAAAGTTTCTTGCCACGGGGCCTTCCTTAAAGCTATATTTATTCTCAGCAGTCTACCTTGAATTAGAGATCGTCATATTTCCTTCCTTCTATTATTGTAATGAAACAAAGTTTCAAAATTGATTTATTTTTTTAGTATTGATTTAATGTCAAACTCATCTTAAGTGTTATTCTAAAGATGTTAATGTATCTTTTTTCTATATGTGAGAATTTCTTAGCCTAGGGAAAGGGTAATACTTAGTCTTTGTAGGTATGAGTCCAAAATCATAATTCATTATGACAATGAGAATGGAGCTTCTTCAGGAACCAAGGGTTGATCTTTCATAAGATTTGGATATACCACCCATATCTTTATAGTAAGATATAGATAAGGACTTTACATCTTACTATAGAGATACTTCCTCAACCTTGATCGCTACTGCTCTATTCATAATACACAGAAACTGAAATCAGCCTAGATAACAATCAGCTGATGAATGGATAAAGAAAATGTCATATATTCATACCTTAGAGTATTATAAAGTGTTAAGAAAAATAAAATTTGTGGAAATAAATGAAGTTAGAAAAAATCATTCTGAGTTATGAAACTCAGACCCAAACTTACTGTTTCCTCTTATATATGCATGCYAGCTTTTAGGCTTTTAATATGAGTGTTATAATTTGAATAACCACAAATAAGGGCTAAGAAGGGAGGAGAAGCTCACCCAGGGAGGGGAAACAAAATAAGTCATATGAAGAAATAAAAGGGAAACTAGGAATATTACATAGGGAGGAGGATAGGAGAGAAAGATAAATGTAGGTATATGGAAATATGAGGAAGTGCAACTGACACTATAGGGCTTTTGAAAAACCATATGACATTCCATGACACCAAGTAAAACTTCAATGCTAAGAATGGGTTATATCTTGTTGATTTTTTTTTTTTTTTTTGGCCAAAAGGGTTAGTTGTAACCTTCCAAATATCAAAGGCTATTGCCAAGGCTATGCTCATTTCTGCAACTTGGTGCGAAGGCTCCAGTGCTGAAGAAAACACCGATAAGTCATAGAGCACAAAGAAACTGGTGTCTAACTAAAAGTTTCACTACCACTAACAGTTCATGGTGCTGGAAGGCACTCTGTATACTACCAGATTAAAAAGGTAACCATACAGCCGGGCGTGGTGGTGCACGCCTGTAATCCCAGCACTTGGGAGGCAGAGGCAGGTGGATTTCTGAGTTTGAGGCCAGCCTGGTCTACAGAGTGATTTCCAGGACTGCCAGGGCTACACAGAAAAACCCTGTCTTGAAAAACCAAAAATAAATAAATAAATAAATAAATAAATAAATAAATAAATAAATAAAGTAAAAAAAATAAAAAGGCAACCATCAATATCACACAGTATGATGCCTATTCTTGGTTGTCAAGTTGATTACATTTGGAATTAACCAAAACCTAAGATGCCCAGTATACCTTTGAGAGATTTTGGTTGATTACATGATTCATTTGATTTCAATATATGACCTTATACTTTGTATCACTTAAGGTAGGAAAGCCTGACTGAAATATAGGCTTTACCTTCCATTGGCAACCTATATAAAAGACATGGACAATGAAAGCTCTGGCTCTTTGCCTTCTTGCACTCACTTTCATTAATAAGATATTCCTTCATTAATAAAGGTATTCCTTCACTGTTATTAGAGTTTACCTCTTTAGTATTACAGAAAAGACCATTGGAAATATTCAGCCTTGTAGAATAAAAAATTACTGGAAGTTTTGACTTTCAATTTGGAGATAGACATTGTTGGAATAGTCAACAATATCTGTAAGACACCTTAATACATTCCCTTGCCCTCTGTGTGTGTGTGTGTGTGTGTGTGTGTGTGTGTGTACGCGTGTAATATATATTCATTCAATCAGTTCTATTCATCTAGAGAATCTTGACTAATAGGGAATTTGGTGCCAGGAGTAGTTCTAAATCAACAAAATAGTAAAAATGATCTTTATAAATATGGTTGGTATAGGGTTTCAAATTTGCTAATATCTAAAGTTATTCATGCTTCTATGGGAAGCTCAGAGAGCAGCAAAAACCCCACAGTGTGAACTATTTAACAAATATATTAAAACAAATATATCTGATTACCCTGATCGATCTGTTGTGAGAAGCAAGTAAATTTATGGCTATTTGTATAAAACCTTTGAAAATTTGTGGAAAAATAAGAAAAACAGTGATGCTCGTTGGWTGTTTCTCACCACTCCAGAAAATTGACCAAGTAAAAGTAATTGGATGGCATTAAATCACTGAGCCATTTCTTCAGTCCCAATTTTAATTCTTTCTTGAATAAAAGCTTTGAAATAAGCTATTTCTTAAATTTATCAATGAAAGGGGGTAAATATCTATCTTAAGGAAAATACTGGGAGACACACTTAAAATTATGGAACGTTAGCATATTTTTATTTTAAAGGTGAAAATGTATATTAGAAGTATGATTTCACTAATTTGAAATTTAAATAGGGTTTTAAAAAGAGTTGGTGACAGATATCATGCTGACAAAAGCCATGTGTTAGACTGTTCATCATCTTGTTTGCATTAAGAAAAKTATATCTAAGTCATTTCTTCTGCATGATTTCATCACATAGTTGACTGAAAGTGAAGTTGCATTGAAGGAGAAACACCAGCCATTATTATTTTATTGTTAACACTGGCTGATAGAAAGAATTAATGAATTCTTGTCTTCTTATTCTATATAGATTTCTTTCCTATCTTGTGCTTTGATAACCAGTAATAACCCCCAAATTTATCACAACCACTTTTGTGTGAATTTCAGAAAGCCCCTAGACTCTATGAATAAATACACTTACATAGAATTTCCCATTAGTTCCCTCTGAAAACTAAAAGTTAGGTATGACTAATTTATAGAACTTTTAATCATCTGGATCATTCCCGTTCACAAGGACTAGTTAGTAGTAGCCCTACTCTGATTCTCTTACAGCTTTGTGCCTTTGGATCTCTACTAGTACAAGTCTAAGATCTAATATATATTACCAATTCATTGCACCATTATAAACTTCTGTGTACCAGACTTTAAAGAATTATTGGGAACCACACCAGGAGGCAGCATTCCTCTGTGGCTTCTGTATCCACTCCTGCCTCCAAGTACCTTCCCTGTCCAGCTCAGAGAAGGCAGTCTGCATAGGTGAGACCAGGCCTGCAGATCAGAGGATCATGTCCGAAGGCCTCTGGCAGGAGTCTTCTGGTTTCCAACTCCAGATCAGAAACGTCACTGGCCACAGCATGCCATCTCCAAGTGACTCAGGAAGCCAGCTATATACCCAGCAGCGCTGAAGGGAAAGCCAGCAGAGCCTGTATCCAGAGTTGATTAGGGCCACAGAATTATATATCCAAATACAACTACAAGAGAGTGGGTCTTGGTTGCCATCTTTGCTCCTGTGACTGTGTAACAGATTGGTAGCCAGGGATCAACAGAATAAAGGATCACATGGGACATAACCTACCAGGATTCCCCCTGCACCCAGCAACTCGGCAGCACCACAGCAAGTTTTGCCAGGGGAAAGCAGGTCACAAAAAAATTGCTGAGATAGTCCTGCAGGCACACAGGAGGGGCAAGCACCAGTCAGTGACATCAGGACCAACTAACACCAGAGATAACCAATGGCAAAAGGCAAACATAGGAACATTGCCATGAAATCAAGGCAGTATGGCTCCATCTGAACCCAATGCTTCCACAACAGCAAGTCCTGGATACCCCAACACACCAGGAAAGCCAAATTTGGATTTAAAATCACAGGTCATGATGCTGATGGAGCTTCATGGAGGGCTTCAAGAAGGACTTAAATAACTCCCTTAAAATAATACAGGAGAACACAAGTAACAGGGAGAAGCCTTGAAGAATTAAGGGAAAACACAACAAAACAGGTGAAGGAATTAAACACAGCCATCCAGGATCTAAAGAAGTAGGGAGAAACAATAATGAAATCACAAAGGGAGATAACTCTCAACATAGAAAATCTAGGAAAGAAGTCAGGAGTCATGGATCCAAGCACCAACAACAGAATACAAGAGATAGAAGAGAGAATCTCGGATGCAGAAAATACCATAGAAAGCAATGACACAACAGTCAAAGAAAATGAAAATGCAAAAAGCAAAACATCCAGGAACTTCAGGACAAAATGAGAAGTCCAAACCTAAGGATTATAGGTATAGAAGAGAGTGAAGATTTCAACTTAAAGACATTTACTAATGTCATCAATAAAATTATAGAAGAAAACATCTCTAACATAAAGAAAGAGATGCCCATGCACATAAAAGAAGCCTACAGAACTCCAAATATATTTGACCAGAAAGGAAATTCCTCCTGTCATATAATAATTAAAACACCAAGTGTACTAAACAAAGAAAGAATATTAAAAGCAGTAACAGAAAAAGGTCAAGTAACATATAAAGGTAGACCTATCAGAATTAAACGATATTTCTCACCAGAGAATATAAAAGTCAGAAGAGCCTGGGCTGATGTCATGACTGTGACCCTAAGGTATCACAAATGCCAACCCAGAATGGTATATCCAGCAAATCTCTCAATTACCATAGATGGAGAAACCAAGGTAATTCATGACAAAAAACAAATTTACACAGTATCTTTCCACAAAGCCAGCCTTTCAAAGGATAAAGAAAGGAAAACACCAACAAAGGTAGGGAAAGTACACACAAGAAAAAGGAAGAAAGTAATCTTTCAACAAACTCAAAATAAAACAACCACACAAATATAAAAATTACATCAAAAATTGCAAAAAGCAAAAATCACTATTCCTTAATATCTCTTAATATCAATGGACTCAATTCCCCACTAAAAAGACAGACTAACACCTGGATATGTAAACAAGACCCAACATTTTGCTCCATACAGGAAAAACATCTCASTGTCAAAGACAAACACTACCTCAGAGTAAAAGGCTAGAAAACACTTTTCCAAGCAAATGGTCCCAGGAAACAAGTGGAGRTAATCATTCTAATATCCAATAAAATAGACTTTCAACCAAAAGTTATCAAAAAAGACACGGAAGGACCCTTTATACTCATCAAAGGAAAAATTTACCAGGAAGAATTTTAAATTTTGAACATATATGCCCCAAATACAAGGGCACCTGCATTCATAAAGGAAACCTTACTAAAGCTTAAAGCACACATCTCACACCACACAATAACTGTGGGTGACTTAAACACCCCACTCTCTTCAATGGACAGGTCAGGGAATCACAAACTAAACAAAGACACAGTAAAACTAACAGAAGTTTTGGACCAAATGGATTTAATAGATATCTATAAAACATTTCATCATAAATCAAAAGAATATACCTTCTTCTCAGCACTTGTGGGTACCTTCTCCAAGATTAACCATATAATTGGTCACAAAACAGACCTCAACATATATAAGAAGATCAAACTAATCCCAAGACTCCTATCAGATTACTATAGAATAAGGGTTGTCTTCAATAGCAAAAACAAAAACAAACAAAAAAAAACATAAAGCCAACATAAACATGGAAGCTAAACAATGCTCTACTCAATGATACGTTGGTCAAGGAAGAAATAAGGAAAGAAATCAATACAGTTTTAGAATTTAATGAAAATGAAGGCACAATACACCCAAATCTATGGGACACAAGGAAAACAGTGCTAAGAGGAAATCTCAGAGCTCTGAGTGTCTCCAAAAGGAAGCTGTAGAGAGCATAAACTAGCAGTTTGACAGCACACTTGAAAGCTTTAGAACAAAAAGAGGCTAATACACCCAAGAGGAGTATAAGACAGGAAATCATCAAACTAAGGGCTAAAATCAACCAAGTTGAAACAGAAAGAACTGTACAAAGAATCAACAAATCCAGGAATTGGTTCTTTGAGAAAATCAACAAGATAGAGAAGCCTTTAGCCAGACTAGCCAGAGGACACAGAGACAGTGTCCAAATTAACAAAATCAGAAATAAAAAGGGAGGAATAACAACAGAAACTGAGGAAATTCAAAAAATTATCAGATCCTATTAGAAAACCTATATTCAATACAACTGGAAAGTCTGGAGGAAATGGGCAATTTTCCAGACAGTCACCAACTACCAAAGTTTTATCAGGATCAGATAGACCATCTAAAAGGTCCCATAACCCCTAAAGAAATAAAAGTGGTCATTGACAGTCTCAAGATCAAAAAGAGCACAGGACCAGATGATTTTAGTGCAAAATTGTATCAGATCTTCAAATAAGACCTAATACCAATACTCTTCAAAATATTCCACAAAAAAGAAACAGAAGGAACATTACC
>BDUI01008209.1:29727-58736 GCA_002335545.1 Apodemus speciosus
GACTACCAACTCAAGAGATAATACCACACACAATGGGCCCTCCCCCCTTGATCACTAATTGAGAAAATGCCCCACAGCTGGATCTCATGGAGGCATTTCCTCACCTGAAGCTCCTTTCTCTGTGATAACTCCAGCTTGTGTCAAGTTGACACAAAAAACTAACCATTACAGGCTTGTTGTCACATTGGTGGGGACATAGCTTGCCACTTGTCCCCCAAAATCTTTTCTTTCAAGGCTTAGCGCCCTTCCTCCCTAACAGAGGCAGTTAAGCTATGCCAAAGTACATATTTCCAATTCCCTGATATAATGTAACTCATTTTAATGAGAGGCAGAGAGGGAGAGAGGAAGAGAAGCTGGCAGAGAGAAAAAACCTGAATCATTACTTACGGGCTCCGGAATCCGGTCCAAATCATTGTGGAACTTTACAGGAGCGCAAGCCTTTGTAAATAAATATATCTTCCTTTATACATCTCACAATTGTACACTGAGAAGTCTTTTTAATCTCCTGGTGTTGGTGAAAACACGCAGGCCATACAGTTAAGTCAAAAGTCACTAGCTTTGCTTAAAAATGCTTTTACGCAAACTAGTGTGTACTGAACATGAGAGAAAATATGCATATATCCATATAGGTTTTCCAGGAATCCTGTCCTTTCAGTCCCCATCCCCAAAGGAGGGCTCTGACGAGCTCAGGGCTGGTAGTAGCTGTGGAAAGTTTCGTTGCCTCTTATGAAAGTTCAGCAGCCGTATTTAGGGAAGAGATATGTATCCCGCACAGGACCACAAGCTAACGGAGCGATCGCAACATATGGAATTCATAAAGGCCTAATTACAGGGCCGTCATTGTCTGCCTCGGTTTTAACTCGTGTAAGTTATGGATTATACTTTCATGAGATCATAATCAAAAGGTTACTCTTTGGTAATGGCGTGTTAGAACTTCAAAGCCATCCTCGGGGGCCTTGAGAACAAAGGCTTAGAAGTTGGAACGTAGGCCAGAGAATCAGTCTGTATGAGTTAACGATATTCAACCATCCAGAAGCCGGATCAACCTATCCACCCATGTGACCCTTCTCTCACCACATCAGATCAACAGTCGTCACTAAAAGATGACAGTTGAGTCAGCTTAATGCGTCCTTGTTTGGTTCTTTTTTTTTTTTTTTTTTTTTTTTAATAAATCAGTCTGACTAACCAGGGTGTCTGCTCGAATTTGTCTCAGAGCTGCTCGCTGAGACTCAAAAGCGCTGTCATTCACTGCTGTCCCAGAACGGAGTGCTGATCATTAATTAGGGACAGAGCTAGGGAAAGGAATGGCAAGTACTGTGGAATTTGCGGAAAAGTGTCTCCGAAACAAGAAAGGGACTGGGTAACCTCTACAACAAGTCAGAGTCTAAAGAAGGTTGCCATCCATCCTAGCATTCTGGCATGCTTTAACGACAACCGAAGATGCGGGATTGGCTAAAACCACAAATGGAAAATCCGCCCCATTGGTTCTTAACATCCTCGAATAAGGATTGAAGTGGGCTTAAAACCATTAGACCAAATAAGCAAAAACGCCTTCATGTGTAGTCAACCTTGTGCCCCTGTCCCGCTGGCCCAGAAGCCTCCAGTGTAGACGGCTTTTCCTTGGGCATTGGGATGGCTCCTTGATCCGTGCCCTGGATGTTGAGATGAATCTTTAGGACCATCCTTGGATTTTGCTCATCAGCCTCGGGTAGTAAAATGTCCTGAGATTATTTTGGTCTAACAACTGTTCGGGTCTTCATTCAAAGATAGCGCTTCTTCCCTGCCCGGGCTGTAGCTGGTGGGTTGGGGGGCGCAATTTGGTTTGCTGCACCTCGCTAGGCCCGTTCTGTTTCCCCATAGATGGGGGCCTAGGGAGGAGCTAATGGCACAGAAAATAATCAAGGCAAGGGGGGCAGGGTGTTTGTGACTTACTGGGGTGTCCTCTGGCCCAAAAGAACGTTAGCATTGTGTCGCTTTCCTGGATTCCTCCCCCTGAGAATGTTGACAGCTTTGTCTGTGTGGCGCTTCCTCTGCTGGATGCTTGTAGCTGGGGTGCCGGTTCGGTCCACAGAGCCTCTATGTTGTTACTGCGCATGTCAGGTGCGCTGCTGCCCCAGACACTGAGCCTTAACTGCTGCTTTCCCGGACGCTTGCTCTGTGCTCTGGTCCAGCCTCTGGTAAGTTGTCAGCTCACAGCCAGCAGCCTTCCTGTCCTTCCTCTCTAAAGAGCGCTCCCTGCCACGCTAACTTTCATCTTCTGTTCTCTGTCTGGAGACTTTGCCTTCCCACGCAACACACAGCTCACGTCCACTGAAGCATTTCGTTTTCCATTTCTGTTCTCTTCTGCACCACACGGAGAGCAAGCGCTCTGAAGGCCAGGGCTTGAGTTCATCACTGGGTACCGTACCCCAGCACCCGAAGAGCCATGTCTGGCATATGAGAAGGTTCAGTAAGAACCCACTGAATAACTAAAAGAAGGAATGGACGAAGAAAGACCAGTTGAACAGGATGCGTTTCTTTCATTTTCGTCTCAGTTTGAAAACATTATTATTATCATTTATTATTATTATTATTATTATTATTATTATTATTATTAATTGCCACTGGTTAGAATTGACTTACTTTAAAATCTCTACTATGCTAGGAGCTGTAGGCCAAAACTGATTGCTAAAGCAGAAGATAAAGTCTATAAGAAGCAAACAGGTTTTTAGAAATCTAAACCCTGCGGAATTAAACTACAACAACATCTTATCTACATCTGATGCCTCTCAATTCACATAGTAATATAGGAAATGGCTGCACAGGATAAAATGTTAATGTACTTTTAAGAGAAAACTCTCACTTCCTTAAGACTTGGGCCCCAAATGGCCAGGCTTTCTCACAGGGAAGGGTCGATACCCTCCCTTCTCTAGCTCCTCCCCTGCCCGGTGCAACACTGGCCTCTGTAGGTAACGCTGGCTCACAGCCGGCTCAGCCCTGAACTTCCCCTCTGAGGCTGCAATAGAACTGATAGTGTCACATGCGCCAGGGGACCTCTCTGCCACCAAGCTCCAGCCCTGTACCTTTCAAAGTTTGATTCTGAGTTCAAGGCCAGCCTGGTCTACAGAGTGAGCTCCAGGACAGCCAGGGCTACACAGAGAAACCCTGTCTCAAACACACACACACACACACACACGTGTGTGTGTATGTGTATATATACATATATATACATATATATGTGTGTGTATATATATATATATTGAAGGATTTTTGAAAACTACATAGACCTTAAAACCAAGGAAAACATGACCTCGTTTGAAATATTTTGTCATCTCTGAGAATATTTCTTGACATTTCTAAGTCAGTTAAAAGATTCAAACAGTTATTATCACTAGACTGAGTAACCCCATCTACAGAGATATAAGTACGGACCATACAGAAGGAAGAAAGAAAGGCAATGTTCATTTTTCCTTTTGGGGATGACTTACAATATTATCCAAGTTTTCGTGTACATTTTATACATGTTCTGTCCAAAAAAGTGGAATGTGCTGAAATAGACCCCATGACATTCGGGAAGGAACAGACGGGAGAATGAGAGACCATGGAAGAACACATAGACTTCAGGAGAGGTCCCGTCAATTGTGCATCTTTAGTCATGATTAAGGAAATTTCTCTTAGCATTTTCCCCCTGCCTCAAAGCAAATGAAAACTCACGATATTTGAAGCTTTCAGAAAAGCAACAAACCAAATATGTCCTTAGACAAGAAGAAGACACGATGGGGGTTTCTTTTCTGCTCTTCTCGGAACACTAGTTTCCTACTGAAATAATGTTAGCTTTGGCGGTTGCCGGCCATTGGCGAACTTCGCGTTCAGATCCTCCTATCTCTAAAGTGCCAGGCAGACCATACGTGTCTCTCTCTCTCTCTCTCTCTCTCTCTCTCTCTCTCTCTCTCTGCCTTCATCTTCCTATGTTTTAATTACCCAGCATGCAACATAAAGGAATCCAGAAGCGTTCAGAAGCCCAAGGCTGCAGCCAGTGTCCCGTGGAAGTGCCGGAAGTGTGCCGAAAGCCACGCCCAGAAAAGGGCTGTATCTGTTGTTAGTTCTGGAGTTCAAACCCAGCCCGCGTGAGGCACGCATCCTATCAGAGGTATTCCTCCCGCCCTGCAGAGAGGACTGGAGAGCTATGTTCTATGCACGCCTCTCTGTTCCTTGGCCTAGAGACAGACCTGGAGAAGACTTTTCTACCACCCAATGCCTCTTTGCTTGCTTTTCTATCTCCCCGTTGCCTTTCCATATCAAAATTGATACCCTAACTTTGGGATCATTTACTACAAAGGATCGGGGTATCCCTCTGCTGCTTCTGCGTCTTGAGGACTCCTGAAAGGGAGCGGCTAGCCAACGGCTTGTCGGCTCGCCAGGTCTGTTTCTGGTTTTCAGAAGCAGTGGTGATTCCAAGCGCTAGGAGGAAAAATGGAAAATGTCTTAGAAATTTCAAATTTATGTGAAGCCAAACTGTGTGATCTTGTGCCAGTTTTAGTTTACAAAACTCGCATGGGCCCAGATGTGTTTACTTGAACTTTAAGCTTTAATGTCACCATTATATTCCAGTAATTTCACTCCCTGCATCCAGCCCCACTGGCTGTGGTCAGGTTTGGTGTGCATAAAAATGATTACTAGAACAGAAGAACTTGGCAGCCTGGCACTCTCTCCCTACGCTGCATTCCTCCCAATGCCAACTAGTGAAAAAGTTAACTATTCTCCGTGGAAAGGTGCTTTTTCTTATTTTGACTTCATATACACACATTTTTTTCCTGAAAGCCATTTGCCAAAGAAGGGAGGGCCTTGTTGATACTCCCACAGTCCCCAGTCTTAATACAATGACACACTGAAAGTTACAGAAAGCAAAGCGACTAGAGCTCCAGCTGGCCGAACTTAGGGACACCATTACTTTTCAGAGCCAGACTGTTTATATTGTCCATTTATATTCTTTCTGGCAGTCTCATTGCCAAGGGTTGGCCCCAGGATAAGCACAAAGGACACACAGAGTGGCCGGATATCAAGTGTCAATATTTATTTGGTTGCCCTTTTGAACATAAAATAAAAGTGGTTCATATGTTCCGTGTGAGCAGCAGAGAGTGACCAGGCCGCAAAGTCAGAGCCATCCTTTGACCCACAAAATAAGTTAGTGATTGTCAAAACAGAAGGCTCTGCCCTGCAGTAGGATTGGAAGATGATGCCACCGCAATGTGTTCTAGAATGCAGTGGATTTATGCTTCTAGATCTTTCTGGTCACTCCCAGGATAGTTTCCAAGTACTTTGATAGCGCACATCTCCAACAATCTGTTGGGGAAAATGTATCCACAGATACCATTCTTACCCACAAGGAATCCACAGTTGCTAAGGGCTGGACACTTAGCTTAACGGTACGGGGCCCGTTTACAATGAGGCAAGCTAGGTGCTGTCCCATCAAGACTTTGTTCAGTTCAGAAGAAATGATATATATTTGTAAACCGTTGAACAATATGACAATGGTTTATGTATGGAGGCACATGCTGGCCGATGTCCAGAGAAGTCATCCTAGGTAAAGGCAATGTGTGGCTGTGGTGGCCCCACAGGCCAGGTGACCTCCAGGAGTTGATACCTGTTGAAAGGGAAGGCATGAAGATTTGATCCAGACTGTGAAAATACTGAAAAGGCTAAAGACCTCATCCAGGAGATAAGAAGCACCAGGAAAGGACCCAGACATGGCAAAAAACGGTGTTTCAGTGAGAATGGCAGGTGGCCGGTGGGTTTTTTATTACTATTTTTTATTTTAAAGGAAAGCGAGAAGGATTTATAACAGTGCCGATCGATAGGAGAGAGAAAAGGTTGGGTTAGCGTTGAAAGAACAGAGCTAAGGAGGACGTACGGAAAGGTAGCAAAAGAAAGGAGAAGAGAACGTTCTGGAGCCCGGCTCTAAGGAGACGAGAGAGAGCAAGAAAAGACAACGAAGGAAGCACTAGCACGGGCCGGAGGCAGGAGAGACCGGTCGGTCTGCACTTTGCAGAAGGACCTCCACGTACTTGTTGAGTTGTAGCCATTGGCTCATTCACATCGTCATGATACAGTATCTGAGGCAAGTGACTACAAGCAAGAAAACAGTTAGACTGGGGCCTCTAGAGAGGGCAGCAGCAGGCGAGGTTAACTGTTCATGTGCCCATCCAGGAAGAGTGTGTGCGGCAGGAAATAGGATTCTCTTTGAGGGCGTGTCCCCCATGGTCTGAGGACCTCCCACAAGGCCCCACCTCTATCAGACTCCCTCACCTTACCTTACCGCCGCACTACCCTGGTCACTTCAGGGGACACTCATGCACCCAGAACAATCATCACCACTGAAATGGTATCTGTCAGAGGACGGGAAATTGGTACAAAACACGCCGAGAAAGGGAACAGGATTAGTTCCTTGTCGTTCAGTGGAGGTGATGTCATTGGGAGTAGGGGTATGGATGCACCCACGATGATGGAGACGGGACGGCCGTTTACGAGTGGTTTGTTGTGTTCAGGGCAGAGAGACCTGATTAGGACTTGCAGAGAAAACAGGAAGTGCGAGGGGACCCAGCAGTGGGTTCTGGAGTTTGAAGGGTGAGTGTTGTGTGTAAGTCTAGAAACGTGCTCTTTCTGTCTCAGCTAGGCTCTGTGACCAGCGGCCGCCCGCCCGCCCGCCTCACTCAGTTCCACCAACTGCTAGCTCCTGACGCTTTCCCCACGAGCCCCGGGGAGCTGCGATCTTCTCCACCAGCCAACCACCCTGCGGCAAGCTCCAAGCTCCACCAACCCTCTAACAACCGCCTAGGCTCTGCCCTTTCTCCTGCTCACCTGAGTGGCTGTGGATAGAAAACACCAGACAGTTCTAACACTTTAAAACCAGTCAGATAACACAACTGCTGGGCACAGAATCTGTTACTCTAAACTCACAGTTATCCTATATCAGGATTCCACTGGTGGCTGAGGCAGCCACTGGTTCTACTTGCTCCTAGGTCTTACATGACGTTGATTGTCCTCCCTTCCCCTCCCCTCCCTTCCCCTCCTCTCCTTTCCTCTCCTCCCCTCCCTTCCTCTTWCCTCCCCTCCCCTCCTMCCTCCCCTCCCCTCTCCCCTTCCCTCTCCCCTCCCCCTCCCTCCTGGGACCGGAAATCCCACCTTTTCTACTTCACCCAGTAATTGGTTTCTGCCACCTTTACTGACATAATCAAGAAACAATTAGGGAACCAGATTTTAGTATCAGCTCCTCCCCCTACAGGTGAGGGGATACAAGAGGAGAATGTGAGGTCTGGCAGTCTTCGCTCATGCAGATGGGCAGACTATTTTAAGCATTGGGCACACTTATTCATTTTGTTGGGGTTTTAACCTTGTACTGTTTCCTTTCTTGTTCATTTAGGTAGCTATCTTCTTGCCCTTCACATCATACAGTACAGGGGCTATTTTATATCCCGTTATACTTCTCACACCCAGTGCCCTGCCGATCGATCGATCGATCGGAACGCTCTTGAATGCTCTAATCATGGTAGACTGATGAAGAACAGGAGAGAGGCATAAGACTCGAGATGGGGCAGAGCCAACACTCAGCAAGGATTATTTAAAATGTTGAACCTACTGCTTGCCCTTTGCTTTATATCTGCAAGAGTTTTAAATTTCCTTTGGAAGCAAGAGGATATCTTTAGAGTTTTACTTTTCTCCCATGACCACTTGGGCCAGCATGATGATAGAGTTTAATAGAGGTTTGGGGGCCATGGTTTTCTGAGAGACTGATCCAGAGGTCTCTGCAATTGTTAGGCTTATTAGGTTAAGCATACTTCCCAAGCCTAGGAGGTCAACAGGAAAGAAACGCTAGATCCCTCCCATCGTTAATGCCGCTCTCCGCTTCTTTTTTCTCTGTTTATCCTCCAAAGAGCCCCGGCCAAAGCCTTCTGAGTTGTTCAGCTTTGCCACTTAAGAGATGTCTTCATCTGTTTGGATGGAACGACTCCGATCTCAGCCAAGTCCATTGGAAGCAAGATGAATGGCTTCCAGCACTCCTCCCTTGATAATATTTGGGTGCCTTTTATATTTCTCCATGAAAAAAAATTGTTTTGCTGCGTGGCAAAGCATTCCAACAAAAAAAAAAGTTTTCAGCAACTTAATTTAAAAGCGAATTGATCATTCTCCTGAATAGACTCCTTCTTTGTTTGAATACAGAACACTCTTTTCATGTGTGTCCCAAAACACCGCCCTCCTTACCTCTACCTGAATTTCCACTAATGTCATTTAATAAAACAAAATGTACTTGTTCCTAATAGCGGCCTCCAGTATAACTTTGCTATTGCAGTTCATATGCCGAGGTCCTTTTATCTGAGTCATAAATCTATAATTTGTGAAACTTGTTCCCAAACTTTAAAGCTAGTTCTCTGTTCTTTTTGGCATAGAGTTTGGATTTTATTTGCCTCCAAATAAGTTTTTCCAATGGAGAGATTGGGGTCTAGGAATATTTATTATATTATAAATAAGGTAAGAATGGAAAGTTCTGTCTAGAAGGTAGAGTATGACATAAATCTAACATTCATTTGAGCAACCATTTTATGACTTTTTACCTTAAATCCTTAAGTTAAATGAAGGGTAGATTTACTCTCTGTGTTGTGGCAATCACACACACACACACACACACTCTTTCTCTCTTATTTATATGGTAGCAATGGGTATACCTCTTTACAATGGTAAGTAAATTTTTCAAAGAAGACAGTGTCGAGACAAAACATTTAATTTGTAAGCGACCTTCAAGTTGGAATTTTTAAGATGTAATTAAATAAGTGGGAAAGAATCTTTTGAAACTGCACACGTGTATAAAATGAATATGGAATTGGTGAGACAGCTCAGGAGGTAAAGGCTCTTATAGTCAAACTTGGCAATTTGAGTTCAGTCCCAAAGACCCACGTGATGAAGGATAGAACCAGCTCTCCAAAGTTGTCCTCTGACATCCACACCGTACTCTGTGCCACCAAAAACACTAAATAAATTAAAGAAATAATAATAAATTTAAAACATAATAAAAACTTTACAAGCCCCAAACCAAAGCAAGTGTGAAGGAAATTACATATTTCAGAGATGTGAGCACCATTATTGTTCTCAGTAAGAAGGACAAACAGACGAGGTCGGCTCCAACAGCTCCCTTCTGCTGACAACACCCGAGAAACTGTTTTTGACCTGTTTGCGCTTGGAGACTTCTTAGATCCAGAATCGCAGCGGCGGTAGGAAAACCAGAATGTGTACCGACTTCCAAAGAGACCAGAACGGTACGTGAAGTCCATAGTGTAGAATCTGCTGCCGATAAGGTCGGAGTATTGGCCATCTCGGGAAACCCATCCAGCTTCGTCTCACCCTGCTCTGTAGCCACAGATCTAAGGCTAGTTAAGATAAAGGACCCATGAGACGCGTGCCTTCCTGGCCTGTGTCATGTGATGTTAGAAGACCTGAAAGTTCCCTCTCCCCCCCCCCMCCCCCCGAGGCTGCGTTTCCAGGATCCAACTGAGCTCCTCCCTGACCCATAGTCCTCTGACAGTATCGAAAAAGTTTCAGAAGAAACATTCAGAAATGACTTTAACGCCGATTGATCCTCTCACACATTGAAGGATCTGAGCCAAGCAGTCCTGTGTCAGCACAGATGCCCAGAACTGAGCTCCAGTGCGCAGATCAGTGACCGTCACTACCCGCCTGGAACCGTCAGTGGGTTCCATGCTTGGTTTTAAGTTAATGCATTAAATGCCCCGAAACAATGGACCACATGCTGGGAATATGGAGCAAGCAGAAAAACTATTTTTTGTTATTATCAGTTCTAGTTCAATAACGTCTTAATCTCAACGTTCCAGTTTTCTTTGTATTAACAAAACCATCCAAAAAAATAAATATAAAAACCTCTAGTATTTTAAATATTCCTTTATTATTATTATTTATTTTATTTATATGAGTACACTGTAGCTGTCTTCAGACACACCAGAAGAGAGCATCAGATCTCATTACGGATGGTTGTGAGCCACCATGTGATTGCTGGGAATTGAACTCAGGACCTTTGGAAGAACAGTCAGTGTTCTTAACCACTGAGCCATCTCTCCAGCCCAAAATTCTAGTTTCTTATCAAGACGATTTTTAAATCTTTACAAATGTAACTTCTAAACATATCACATATAGGAAGGCAGTTTTAATTTCCAAACTGATAGAGCTAAAGGCATGTTTCTGGGGTGGCAGAGGGCAATGTATTGAGTAGGATTTGCTCTATCCATGCAGGTTTTTACAGTCACTCTTTATTTAATAAATTCCCATTAATAAAGAGTTCCTATTGACTTTGGACGTGGTGTCCACTACACCAGGATTTGCTGTGCTATTGTTGCTTGCTGTTTTATTACCTTCGGTGACACAACTAACCAGAATATAGTGGCATTTGGCATCAAGTCCTTTCCCTGTGCCACCTTCACTGTGTTATAAAATAAAGCGTTTTAGTGATAAGTACCGTGGAATCAAGTGGGGAGGGCAGTCGATAGAAGTCATTGGAAACACCTGGATCTCTGAAAACGTGTCTTTTCTCATTGATCTTTCTGCAGGGACAGAAATACTATTTATTCTCCCCCTCAAAGGAATTCATTGAAAATCGAATTACCTTTCCTGACAGCGTTGCTTTCATGGGTTTCAGATCTCTGCCTACCCCTTCCACAGGGGAACGCTCATCTGTCTCCTGAACTGACCCTCTTCCCCCCCCCCCCCCCCGCAGTAGACAAACTTAAATGAATTCACCCAACTCTGTCAGTCTCTAAGGGAACAAACACAGTGAACTTGTGGAACCGTTTGAATCACTGCTCCAAACCAAAGAAGGGGAATTGGCTAATGGAGGTGCTATTTGGGCCTCCCAAGGATCCAGGGAGTGTTTCTTAGCTCATTGTCCACGTGGACAGATTCTATCGTTATCCTCCACGAAGTCTTCGGTGGCGAGCACGTGACAGTGATTTAAAGCAGAAAGGGTTTTGAATGGCTTCTGTGAATTCTTCATATTTTCCATGTTATAAAATAAAAATTATGCTGAATGTAAGTAAAATCACATTTAAAAAAATCTCACTCAGTACATATGCATGAACTGTAGCTTATTTCTATAACTAACTAATCCATAGCTCTCGCTACAGATAATGGCAGAGCCTCTCCACTTGCCTGTTTCACAGGTTAACATGTGTGCTCTTTATTAGTTCCCCATTATTCTGGACAGATGGTGAGTGTGAGTGTGAGTGTGTGTGTGTGTGTGTGTGTGTGTGTGTGTGCGCGCGCGCGCACATCTTCAGGAGCCAGAAGAGTGTATCAGATGCCCTGGGGCTGGAGCTAGAACTGGAGTTGTAAGCCTGGGAACTGAACTCTGGCCCCCTGGAAAGGCAGCAAATGCTCTAACCACTGTCCACCCAGCCCCCACGAGCACCCAAGCGCTGTGGTTAGTTATCCATAACTGTTTTCTGTATTGGCGGACACCAGAGTAACAAGACTGTTTCGTAATTACCAACAGAGYGGGTAACTGGAAATGTTTACATTGTAACGTTTTATGGCTTCTTGTTATTCCAGTGTTTTTTGTTTTGTGTTGTTTTAAGCTTTTTGGGCTTTTCCCCGCTATTAAATCGAGACCTTAAATATAAACCTTTCAAACTTAATGACAGCATCCTTAAATTTGGAGTTTTAAGTGTCTTCTTTGCCATAAGGTTTCTATTTCATTAATCACTATTTATTACAGCTCTACAAATTCTAACTAAAAGATTATTAAAAAAAATAATAATGACCTAAGTTGCTAAGATGGGTTTTCTAAGGGCTGGTCGCTAATTGTTTCGATATG
The DNA here is from genome assembly GCA_002335545.1 of Apodemus speciosus. Taxonomy (NCBI): domain Eukaryota; kingdom Metazoa; phylum Chordata; class Mammalia; order Rodentia; family Muridae; genus Apodemus; species Apodemus speciosus. The sequence continues at coordinate 41,579 of BDUI01008209.1, forward strand.
TCTTATCTCTCTCTTTTTCTCCAAATACTTTCAACAGACAGCAGCTAATAATATTGTTGAAGTTAAATGACCCTTTGAGCAAGCTCTAAATAAATGCTTTGAGCATTTTAGGGACTCTCTTCCCTCTGAGCATGGTCCAATTCCACTGGTATAAATCAGGGACCGTGAATTATGCCTGTATGGTATCTTAGATGTCTGGGGCTTCAGAGTTCCCAGAGAGAAAAAAAGATCACACTCCCATCATGTGGATGGTCGGTCAAGAAATGCCTTCTCGATCGCTGTGGTTTCCCTGGTGCTGACCAGTAACACCTTTTGTTGTAGGCAGAATACTTCTATGAGTTCCTGTCTCTGCGCTCCCTGGATAAAGGCATCATGGCAGACCCAACTGTCAATGTCCCTCTGCTGGGCACAGTGCCACACAAGGCATCAGGTGGGTGGTCTTTGCTTCGGAGAAAAGTTCGCTTGTAAGATCTCATGGGGGTGAGGACCCATTTGTCATCCATTAGAGGGATTATGGGATGCTCTCCGGAGGAGAGCTGTTTAATGGAGGGTGGCTTAGTCATGATCCTTCAGGCGAAGGATTCAGATGAGGATAAAGAAATGATGGGCTTACACTTTCTTCATATCCCAATATAGCAGAACCACACCCAATTTATTAATGATCCTAGCTTCTTTTAATAAAGGAAGAAAGAGAAGATAAACATGCCCGGTTAGATGGATATATTCAGCCAGCGAGTGTGGGTCAGCACAGTACTCACAAACACAACAGGTTCAAAGCGGTTGGGAACAAATGATAACCAAGACAAAGTTCCCCAGTGTCAGCATAGTGCCAGAAACCCTTTAAGGGACAGATGGACATCAACCCAAGCCTCCAGGCCTATCCATCCTGCTTGGCCAAGAAAACCCATGTATATGATCTAGTCCCAGCTTTTCATCTTGTGTGACACCTACGCAAGCGTTATTGAACTTGATCACGGCGAGACCAGAACTGTAGCCCCATTTTATGAACCTGAAAAATGAGGGTTCATGCGGTGTAACCAATCTGTCCGAAGTCAAATGTTAGTAATTAGCAAAGTCAAGGCCAGAGCCCAGGATTTCTGGTCTCTAGGAAACAGAGAGTGCCCCTGTGTTTTGTCTAGTCCTGTTTCAAGGACCTCTGTGGTTACATGTGACACTTCATGATCAGCACCATTTATGGGCCTTTCTGGCAGTTTATCTTATAAGGATGAGACTATTATAATATACTATGTCATGGACGTGACATCATTTGTTTCTCTGTTCCCTCATTTTGTGTTTGGAGTTTTCATGCTATAAACACCATGGTGAACATCCTTTGAAACTGTAGACACTCGCTGCTATAAGAGAAGGGCCCCATGTGTCTTATTTGACCGTGGCTCCTTCCTAACGCAAGGCTTGACAAACAGGCAGCACCAAGTCGTTGCTGGATCAGTATGTATACTAAGTTCTTGGTGCTCACTTCTTTATTGTAGTAGATAGTTGGAAGCCATAGTGTGTGTGTGTGTGTGTGTGTGTGTGTGTGTGTGTGTGTGTGTGTGAAACACCATGATATGAACTATTATTTTTTTTTTAAAAATGTATTAAATTGCACAAACGCCAACAGTACTATTCCTAAAGGTTGTACCTGTAACAGGGCAGTGTGCCTGCCTCACTGTAGGCTATTAATTACATAAACTACTTTGCCAATTTAAAAAGTGAAAACCGACTTTTTCTCACTGTTCTTTTTTTATTGTTTTTCATTTTTTAAAAATTATTTATTTATTTTATGTATGTGAGTACTCTGCAGCTGTCTTCAAACACACCAGAAGAGGGCGTCAGATCTCATTACGGATGGCTGTGAGCCACCATGTGGTTGCTGGGATTTGAACTCAGGACCTCTGGAAGAGCAGTCAGTGCTCTTAATCACTGAGCCATCCCTCCAGCACCTCTTAATGTTCTTTAATGTGGCTTTTAAATTGTCCTATGGAGATAGAGCATCTTCCCTGATTTTACTAGGCTATGTGAAATCTCAGTGCAGCCTACTTATTTTTTAATGTTGAGAYAATAGTTGTTTATTTTATTTTTTATATTTATTTATTTATTATATATTTATTTATTTATATATTTATTATATCTTTATTAGATATTTTCTTTATTTACATTTCAAATGTTATCCCCTTTCCTCGTTTCCCCTCTGAAAACCCCCATCCCATTCTCCCCCCATCCCCCGCTCACTAACTCACCCACTCCTGCTTCTCTGTCCTGGCATTCCCCTATACTGGGGCATTGAGCCTTCACAGATCCAAGGGCCTCTCCTCCCATTGATGCCCGACAAGGCCATCCTCTGCTACATATGCAGCTGGAGCCGTGGGTCCCTCCATGTGTACTCTTTGGTTGGTGGTTTAGTCCCTGGGAGCTCTGGGGATACTGGGTGGTTCATATTGTTGTTCCTCCTATGGGGCTGCAAACCCCTTCAGCACCTTGGGTCCTTTCTCCAGTTCCTTGGGAACCTTGTGCTCAGTCCAGTAGTTAGTTGGCTATGAACACCCCCCTCCGTATTTGTCAGGCACTGGCAAAGCCTCTCAGGAGACAGCTATATCAGGCTCCTGTCAGCAAGCACTTGTTGGCATCCTCAATAGTGTCTGGGTTTGGTGACTGTATATGGGATGGATCTCTAGATAATAGCGGTTTTATTAGTTTTTCTTTGTGATGTATAAACTAGATTTCCTTATCTTTTACCGTTTTTTCAAGTTATCGTTTGTTTGTTTATTATTTATTATTTGTTAGTGGGAGAACTCATATTGCCAAACTTATCATTTCCCTTCGAAATTTTTCCCATTCCTTTTATGTTTCAGAATTAAGTCCCATTTCAGAAAGCTGCCAAGTGACCATTTAAACGTATTTCTTGTGCCCCATGGAAATTTGTTTTGGCAGTCGATGATAGAAGAACTGGAGCCTGTGCTGTTCTTCTTGGTCATTGGCTTTCCTGATGGAGGAGGTTCCCCTGCTGTGCCCATACATTTCCATGCGTAGCGTCCGCCATGCCCGTGGCTTCCGTGGCTTTATAGAGTTTTTTTTTTTTTTTAAATAAGTTATTTTGACCCCTTCTTCTAATGTCATTCTTCTGGGAATGTTAAGTAATGTGTCAGGTGTCAAGTGGGAATCGGAGCTGACTTGGGTCTGAAGAGTGGTTAGGAAGCGAGGCTCCTTTACTGGGTTGCTTCTGTCCACCCTTTCCAGAGGCGCTGCGGGGTAGCGCGCTACTGCGGGACTTGAAGGTAGCCTTTCTAGATCCCGGGCGAGGAAGCGCTTAGCTCCTTGCACTCTTCTTCCCAGTGCTGTTGTGAGCAGCAGCCCCCCAGGGAGGAGTGAGACCCAGGGCATTCGGTGCCCGGCTGCATAGGAGAAGGAGCGAGACCCCGGGCATTCGCTGCCCAGGGCATTCGCTGCCCATCTGCATTGAAGGAGTAAGACCCAGGGCATTCGCTGCCCAACTGCATGGAAGGAACGAAGCCCAGGGCACAGACTACCTAACTGTATGGGAGGAAGGGCCAGGGCTTGTATCCTGGAGATTCCCGCGCCTGAGACTGGTCATCTTAAGAACATGGACCTCCTGCTCCAAACACTCAGATGTTTCGAGTCCATCAAGATGGCATCCTCAGGGCTTTACCGCCTCACGGAGACAGCACGCACCCAACTCGGGAAGTCCCTGGAATCCAGTCACTACATACCCTCCTGCCGTGGGATGCGATGATGCTTTTTAGCCAAAGATAATTCTGTATAAAATTTTTTCTTGATCAGTTTCCCCTCTTTTATTTTTTTTTTCAAAAAAAGAAGTTAAAAACGAACGCTTAGTATGTTTCTCAGTATCCAGTTTGTATTTTAATTCTTCCCCGTTCCTTTTTCTGATTAGTTAAACTCACGTGGGAACTCATTAAAATTCATCAGCTCAGKTCATTCCGTGGCTACTTTGGCTGAGCCCCCAGTAAAACTCAAATTCGTTACATTTCCAACTCTTGTGCTTGCATCTGACATCTGCCTAACCTTAACCATTTTGGAGGTCTCGTAAAGGATTCTTACTAAAATTCTACTTTTTGGAGCTAGTACGTGTGGAAAGAATGCCTTAACGGGAAATGTTTGAGTCAATATCACTTTGTAATACTATGAAATCTAGAAAAAAGAACACTTAGAGATGTCCTGGAGAGATGTCCCCACTGGCAAAGCACTTGCCACACAGATCCCTGGCAAAAAACTGAGCCGGGCAGTGCTGAACTGTCATCCCAGTCCTGGAGAGACTAGACTAAGAAGATCTCTGGGACTCACTGGCCACCCAGGCTAGCCAATCGACAAGCTGCACATTCAATGAGAGACCTTGTCTCAAAAAAAAAAAAAAAAAAAAAATGAAGGCGGGGCTGGAGAGATGGCTCAGTGGTTAAGAGCACTGACTGCTCTTCCATCCCGAGTTCAAATCCCAGCAACCACATGGTGGCTCACAACCATGCCTAATGAGATCTAACGCTCTCTTCTGGTGTGTCTGAAGACAGCTACAGCATACTGAGATATAATGAATAATAAATAAATCTTTAAAAAATATGAAGGAGAGCAACCAGGAAAATATCTGATATCAACCCCTGCCCCTCCCCTCACACACATTAAAAACAATAAAATTAAATTTAGAGAGAAAAGTGGATGCCACTTGGGATCGAGAGAGATTTACAAAGGAACATGCTTTGGGGGGCACAAAGTGATGCCCCCACATGGGCACACCTCACTCAGTCTGCTTTTACCTTTCGCCTTGTTGTACACACACACACACACACACACACACACACACACACACACACATTTTTTCTCCCCCCCTTTTCATTTAGAAGCAGATGTAGGGTTTGCATGCCTACAAAGCCCCAGGTGCGAGAAGTTTATGGGGATTTCTGATCGTTGCGGGGCAGCGATTCGTTWGCCTCATTAGCTCGGTCACCACAGTGGGAGAAGTGAGGAGACCTTGAATTATTAAAAAGTAACCCAATCCAGCGTGCTTCGCTCTAAGCATCCAGGTAGCTCTCATTATTGCACGGGGCTGTTTTATACCCCAATCTGCTAAGCTGGTCTTTTATCCCACAGGAGCCTCTGTGCCTGGACATCGCTTGATCTTTAACAGTTATGAAGTGCCTGCCTTCTGGCATTTGAAGAGAGCGCAAACAGGAAACACAAACTGTGGAGTGGCTCAGTAAAATTACTGAGTTATATGCATATTTTTCCCCATGAAGCCAAGGCCTTGCCTCTTTGAACACACTATCATCACATGAACAGCAGAATGTCTTAGGAATCCAGGGTGTGGAAGTTAAGTGTGTACTAATGTTGGAGGGACACCTTCTTGATTTCTCTGGGCCAGAATAAATGGCCAGTGTTTGCTGAGAGACTGAGGGTACAGCGGCTTGAAGCCCTGAGTGCTTAGGTTGAGAAGTCTTATGTACATGTGTACCTGGGTATGCATGTTCCTGGGGGGAGGGGCCGGTGCATGCTAGAGCACATGTGTGCGAATGAGTGTGGAACCCAAGAACAACCTCGGGTGTCACCCACAGGAACACTGTCCACCTACCTTGAGAGAGAGGCATTGCCCTGGAGTTCACCGAATTAGGTTCTGTTAGCCAGCCAGTAAACTTCAAAGGATCCTCCTGTCCCCGCTTCCTCTGTGCCAGGATTACAAGCATGCCACCATACCCAGCATTCTTCAAAAAATATTTTTGTGAGTTCTTTGAGAATTTCATGGCACTTGTTTTCATATTTACAGNCCCCCCCCCCCCCCCCCAGTTTATGATTCTGTGATGTTGAGATTGAGTGCCTGCTGCCTCTCGCCCTCTTTCTTCCTATAAGGGAAGAGGGTCAAATGACAGGATGCTCTGGGGTAAGAACCACACCCACGTGCTCTCGGGAGGGGTATTCCATTAGAATATGTTTTCATCAACTTCTCTGTGAGTCAATTTATGCGCAGTCAACTGTGTCTCAATTCGTTACTTGAATGCCATGCGAGTTATTCTTAGTTTTCAGATTACACAGTGCAGCCTGCACTGGATTGCACAGTGTTTCAATCAAGGTTTCACTGAAACCTTGTTTCATTCAGCCTTTGGTAGAAGTAGACCTCCACRCACAGGCTTATCATTGCTGAAGGACATGGCTCTATTTCTACAATCTCTTGGCAAATGCCAGGGCCTGCTTAGGAACTTTTGTTTTGTAAGCACATAAGGAAGATTGTGGGAGTAATCTCCAGCTCTCTTCTTCTAAGCCTAGGAGGAAGGAGTAGTCATAGTCCAAATGGAAAAGGTTTGCCTTGGTTTAATAATGTGAGTCCGTGCTTGGTACCCGCCATGCAAAGCTCTGCGTACACTTACTGACAGAACTTGCATTTGCTTGCTTGCTTGTTTGTTTATTATTTATTTACTTTAGGCAGAGCTGGAGTTTAGTTGTCAGCTAGATCAGTCTTCCTCAGCGGGTGGTGTGATAATCCACTATATTCTGCAAAGTTCTATAATCAGTCTTTCACCCAGTTGTCAACATCCGATTAGCCCATTTCACCTTGTGACTATTATGAAATCATTGGCCTCCTCATTCTCCATCGGGCAGAAACACTGTGAGTTGCTACATCCTGTCTTCTGGCTGTGTTGTCAATATCTGGACATGACAAGTACCCAACAGACGTGCAAGTGGCTGACTCATGAGACGTGGCCTACCCACTGCATTAGCTTAGCACACCATATACTGCATTATACGAATGCATATCTTGAGAAAATGGTAACCCGGTTGACTTGGTCACTACTGGAGTCCAGACTGAATTGCCGAACATTTTCAGAGAATTTGTTTTGATACTTTCAAACCAGAAGGACACAACATAAACAAGCAGGCTATTGTTCCTAGGGCTCATTTAATGGAAATTATATTACATTCTATATTATGCCTATTTCTGGCTCTTTGGGGATGGTAATTATTGCCATGTCTCTTTCTAATTAATAAATGTATGCTTCCTTTTGCATCTTTAATTTCCAGACCCAGAAAAAAATTTTTTTAAACTTTTTCAGAGAGGATTTCTCTGCGGAGACCAGGCTGACCTTGAATGCACACAGGTCTGCCTGCCTCTGTCTCTCAAGGGCTAGGATTTTTTAAATTCCCTGCTTAAAAAAGGAAAACAAACAAAACCTTTTTAAGGTATGAAAATGGGTGTGCCCCGCACACACTGCGTAAACTCCACAGAGAATGCCCAGGTAATCAAAATACCATGTCAACTCCTATCTGTGGAGACACACGAAAATCACAGAGAAGTGAACCTTTGGCTCCCTCTTGCTCTCCCCGTGATTTCTGCAAAACCAGAATTAACTGGCTAAACTGACTTCGCGGTCTCTCTTTTCCTTTTAGTCGTTCAAGTTGGTTTCCCATGTCTTGGCAAACAGGACGGGGTGGCAGCATTTGAGGTGAATGTGATTGTCATGAATTCTGAAGGCAACACCATCCTTCGGACCCCGCAGAATGCCATCTTCTTTAAAACATGCCAACAAGGTGAGCGCTGACGACTACTTAGGAGAAGGCTTTGGAGGAGGGGAAAACGGGGCTGGTTTTGTTTCCTTTTCTCTGTACATATACTTTGTAGGGGAGGGGTGGTGTCTTAGCCAGGCTTTTACTGCTGCGAACAGACACCATCACTAAGCACAACATTTAACTAGGGCTGGCTTACAGGTTCAGAGGTTCAGTCCATTATCATCAAGGCGCGAGCATGGCAGCATCCAGGCGGGCATGGTGCAGGAGGAGCTGAGAGTTCTACATCTTCATCTGAAGGCTGCTAGGAGAAGACTGGCTTCCAGGCAGCTAGGATGAGGGTCTTAAAGCCCACGCCCACCGTGACACACCTGCTCCAACAGGGCCACACCTACTCTAACAAGGCCACACCCACTCTAACATGGCCACGCCTACTCCAATAAGGCCACACCCACTCAAACAGGGCCACACCTCCTAATAGTGCCACTCCCCGTGCTAAGCTTATACAAACCATTACATGTAGTAAACACATTGTCCATTAACAAGTACTAAGATTTTCTTCAGCTTTGACACCACACAGGAACGTTAGGGATTCCAGTGTGCTGTCAAAGCATGGGCTCTTCCCCCCCCCTTTTCTAGCACATTTAGGAGTCTCCAGGTATATCCCACCTATAGGCACAGACTTCCCAGTTTTGTGTTCTGGTTCCTCACTGTGAGAAAGGTAAGGTATTAGCCGCCACCAACGTTCCTCCCCTGTTGAAAGCCACACTACCCCTGCCCCTGCCAAACGCTTGGCACTGTTCACAGCCACAGAAGATACAAAGCCATGGTCACCCATGGCCCTGCCAGGCAGGGCCTCCACACCTAATTGTTTTACCCATTAATCACAGGGAGGAGCTCCTTTCCCGTTCCAGCATTAAGTTTAAGCTATGGAGCAAGTCAATGATCTAAATATATACCAAAAAAAAAAAAAAAAAAAAAAAAAGGCATCTGTTCTCTGGCCGTGAATACTGAAAGCAACACCCCCTCATTCCTCTGGTGTGAATTTAAAGAGTTAATATTTGTCTTAGTTAGGGTTTCCATTGCTAAGATGAAATACCATGACCAAACAGCAAGTCAGGGAGGAAAGAGTTTATTATTCAGCTAACACTTCCCCATCACTGTTCATCACTGAAAGACGTCAGGACAGGAACTCAAATAGGGCAGGAACCTCGAGGCAGGAGCTGATGCAGAGGCCGTGGAGGGGTGCTGCGTACTGGCCTGCTCATCATGACTTGCTCAGCCTGCTTTCTTACAGAACTCAGGACCTCCAGCCCAGGGATGGCCCCACCCACAATGGGCTGAGTCCTTCCCCACTGATCACTAACTGAGAAAATGCCTTACAGCTGGATCTCGTGGAGGAATTTCCTCAACCGAGGCCCCTTCCTCTCTGATGACTCGAGCTTGTGTCAATCTAGTCAGTACACTATACTTTAAAAAGTCGTCAGAAGGCAGAGTAAAAATTGCTTTACCCTCTTCGTGTGCGACCCCTACTGATGGGAATAAGATTGCAGGAAGAAGGTTGAGCGAAGACCAAGGGGTGTGGAGGGGAGGCTAAGGATTGTGGGTATTCAATCAGTTACTTTTGGTGCACTGAAATATAAATGACCACCAACGTCTCAGCCCCGCCTCAAGGACATGCTTGACGCCTTGTTTCTCTCCGGTGCAGCCGAGTGCCCCGGAGGCTGTCGAAATGGAGGCTTTTGTAACGAAAGGCGGGTCTGCGAGTGTCCGGATGGGTTCTACGGGCCTCACTGTGAGAAAGGTAAGGGATATATTGGCTTGCTTCCTGATGATCGTGGATGCCACAGGCGCCCCACGTGACTCTCTGTTCTATGAAACACATCTTTTAAAATTATTATTATTATTTGGTGATATTTTAAGGATCAGTGAAACTTTAAATAGCCGCAGAAGACGGGTTGGAAAGTTGCTCTCTGGGTCGGTTTCTGTTAATGAAATAGTGGCTAGAACTTTGGCCAGAGAGCTCCTGCTCTTTGAGGTCAAGCCTCCTGCCAACCTATATTTATTTATGTATACTTTGTGATACTCTTATGAAAGTTCTGAGAAGCTGACATCACAACCGATTTAAAATTCTTCCAACTATAAACAGCTCGGTTCCCAATTAAATCCATACCTGATTATAAGTTATACTTTAGCATAAGCAGAAAGAAGAGCTGAAAATAATTTGGGTGGTACATTTATTTCAGAGGTTACTGTCTCTGAGAACATTATATGAAAAGAGATAATAGAGAAATCATTCATCGTGGACTTTAAATACCAAGAACTTATTTGACCAGAGTAAGCGGAAAACTATATTTACCTTTAAGAAATATGAATATTTTCTTATTTGCATGTATTCTTAAGAGTTTGAAGATCAAGGAACAGGGCATAAAATATTTACAGTTAAGAAATCACATCATAAGCCGGGCGGTGGTGGCGCACGCCTGTAATCCCAGCACTCTGGGAGGCAGAGGCAGGCAGATTTCTGAGTTTGAGGCCAGCCTGGTCTACAGAGTGAGTTCCAGGACAGCCGGGACTATACAGAGAAACCCTGTCTCAAAAAACAAAAACAAAAACAAAAACAAAAAGAAAGAAAGAAAGAAAAAAAGAAAAAAGAAAGAAACCACATCATAGTCAAGTTGATTCTGGGAAAGATTTAGTCAAGCATCCAAAGTAGAACAATCCTTGTCTAAGAAATTGCCTGAGAAGTTGAAAAATAGCCAGGTTAATGTCATGAAACAATCTTAACATAGAAAAATTGTATATAGAGAGTAAACACTTTTAGTCTTCCACAAAGTCTCAAGTTGTGGGGTTTTTGATGTTGCACAATGATCCTGTGCCAGACTCCTGTCTGGCCTTAATCAGAGTCCTTTCTTCTCATAAGCCCTCTGCATACCTCGCTGCATGAACGGCGGTCTTTGTGTCACCCCTGGCTTCTGCATCTGCCCCCCTGGATTCTACGGTGTCAACTGTGACAAAGGTAATGGGATTTTTGTCATTGTTAGTTTTTTTTTTTTTAAGATTTATGTGTGTATATGTATGTGTGCTTTCACACAAGAACATAGAGGCCATGAGAGGCCACGAGATCCCCAGACTTGGACTTACTGAAGGTTGTCCAAGCCTCCATGTTGCTGTTTGGAACTGAACCCCATCCTCTAGAAGAATAACCAGTCTTCTTAACCAGTGAATGATATCTCTGGCCCCCAAATAAGCATAGATAATCATTTTGCAGACACGGTATGTCCTGTGGGGTGAAGGCGACTGCTGTAATAATCGAAACCCTAATTTGGATGTTGCTTGACCATGCAGACCTTTAATTTACTCCCAGAATGCTCCAGGGCAGGGATACAGGCCAATGGCCTAGACAACGTCTCTCTGTGGTCCTCAGACAGGTAGGAAGACAGGGAAAGAAAGAGAAGCTCCAGCACAGTTAGCATTCGCTGACACACAGATGCGATTCCTCTCCTAGACACTTTATGTTAAGGTAGCAGTGACTCAGTCTCAATGCCGATGACCTTGATAGGGCCTCACTCAGTACTCTATTTACAAGAGGTGGGGTGCCTCTTTCTAAACACGGCAATAGTATGTCAGACTTCCCACACAGGGAGTGGATTCCAACTTGGCCCTGAAAAACTACCTGTCCACTTAGTCAGTCCACAACTTTTCAGTTGGGAAAACATTTTTAAGTATTCTGTAAAGTATATAGATTTAATGAAAGTATCCTAATATCCATATAGTACTGCTTGCTGCAGACTATTGATTTATTGATAAAGTACACTTGAAAACAGACTGACAAATGCTGTTTTTTTTTTTTTTTTAAGATTTATTTGTTATATGTAAGTACACTGTAGCTGTCTTCAGACACCCCAGAAGAGGGCGTCAGATCTCATTACGGATGGTTGTGAGCCACCGTGTGGTTACTGGGATTTGAACTCAGGACCTTCGGAAGAACAGCCAGTGCTCTTAACCACTGAGTCATCTCTGCAGCCCTAAATGCTGGTTTTAAGAAGCATCTCATGCTCACTCGTTCAGCACAGAGCAATACTGCATTTGTGTGTTTGTTTGGCTTGTGTGCATGTGCTTGTACAAAGCAGGAGACCATTAAAGCGCAGCATTCTTGGCAGGGTTTAGAGGAGTGGCTTGAGGTTGTCTGCTGCTGTCTTAGTACTTGCAGACACGTGTCTGCTTGGATTCCTGACAACCTCGGCGGTGTGGGAAGCACTGGGTCCTCCCACTCCCGAAGAAGCACAGAGAGGTTTATATCGCTTGAATCACTGAACCCAAATCCACTCCCTCTGCTGGACCTCGATGCCTGTCACTCTATCTGATCAGGTCCCACCTCCTCCTAAGTGACCGAAGACTTGATCAGAAAACTTGGGTCATGAGTTTTTCCTTCCTTCAATTTGGAATTAGGCGATTTGCCTCCTGTCTTCCAGCCTCCAACCAGGATAATCACTGAAAACACTTGTATCGTTTTTTACTGTCCAAAGCACAGTATTAGATTGAAAATACTTTCAATACATTATTCCTGAGGACCAAGACAACAGCAGCTTTTTTTTTGTTGTTTTTTTGTTTTTGTTTTTTTTTTGTTTGTTTGTTTTGTTTTGTTTTTCGAGACAGGGTTTCTCTGTGTAGTCCTGGCTGTCCTGGAACTCACTCTGTAGACCAGCCTGGCCTCAAACTCAGAAATCTGCCTGCCTCTGCCTCCCAAGTGCTGGGATTAAAGGCATACGCCACCATGCCCAGCGACAACAGCAGCTTTTAACAGCAAGTCAGTAAAATGGCCCAGAGTGCATCTTCATTTGTTTAAATTCAGTATTTGGTACCTCTGCTGTTTCAAAGCCAGGCATCTCTCAGAATGGATTAAAACTCAGCTTAGAGAAGAACTAGTGAGAAAATAGAACAAACCTTCCCAGACCCGAGCAGTGAGCTCACACACACCTGTGATCAGTGGAATGATCACGCACACCTGTCTATTCAGCTGTGGCCATTGTTGCCAGGGCTTATGTAACGAAAGGCCTACTGAGGTCTTTGATCTAGCCTGGGCTGCTTCACCCCTCTTTATGGAGCCTGGTGATTCCCTGCTTCCAAGAGGGAGACTGACGCTGAACTTAGTACAGACAGCTAACCGGCATAGCGTGGTACCACAGAGAACTCCTGGACTTGAGCAATCCTGTCTCCGAAGTGTCTGAGACTACATATATACATCCACATACACGCATATATACATACACATGCACACATATATACATACACATATATATACAGACATACACGTGCATATATATGTATATATATTATATACACATATATACTTATATATTATATATGCACACATATATATGTATATATATTATACACACACATATCATGCTATAGTGTCACAAATACTTCAGAGTCATGAAGAAAAAATATACATTTGCATTCCAGTACATTTCAAATTTCATAATATTTTGTCTTTCAAATGAAAGATTTTACTACATTTTATAGCCTATGAATTTGTTTTAAAAACTTATTTGGGAAATTGTTGAAACTCTACTTGGTCTCACTAGAGATCCAGGAGCATAAAATATACTAACATTACTGGCTCAACAGAGGATTCTTCTGTTATTATCCACAACAATAAGGAGCTGCTGAGACACAGTTTGTACGGAGGTAGACTTCAGCACTGTGCTTTGGAACAGACATTGACGAATCATGTCCATTGGCCTTGGGACGTCTGCCACAGACTTTAGGAAATAACTAGATAAGCGCTGGCCAATCTACCCTCGGCCACCGTGAAAGCGTTTCTGGCTCTTGGTAAACAAAGCGAGTTCACATTCTGTTGGGATAATAAAACACCCAAGACTCAGGGGTTTTACAGAGAAATGAGGCCGATTAAGCTCACAGATCTGGAGTTTCAATAGCACTCTACCATCTGTTCAGCACTGGTGAGGGTCTCAGGCTACATCACAACAGTAGCCAGCCTCACAGTGAGAGTGTTTGTAAGGCGATATCACAGGGTAAGGCAAACCCAGAGAGCTTCAAGGGCCGGATGGCCCTCTAAGAACTACTGAGGTTGACAGTCCCTGTGACCTAAGCACACAGTTCATTAAATCCCACTCCTGAGCGATTCCAACTCTCCTCCACACCGTGCTCTCTCTGGTGACCAAGTTCGAAGCTCACGAAACCACAGGACAGAAATGAAACCCTTGGTGAGGATGACAGAAGTAGGTTTAAAAGTACTAAGAATAAGAGGAATTTATCTGAGTGGTGTCCTGGTTGGGGGTTACTATTGCTGGGGAAAAAAAACACCATGGCCAAAAGCAAATTGGGGAGGAAAGAACTTTTTTTTTTTTTTTTTGGCTTACACTTAACATTACTGTTCATCATTGGAGGAAGTCAGGATAGGGAAGGAGGCCGCAGGGGTGCTGCGTACTGGCTTCTTCCCCAGAGCTAGCTCAGCCTGCTTTCTTACAGAATGCGGGGATTGCCCCACCTACAAGGGGCTGGTTCCTCCCTCATCAATCCCTGATTGTGAAAATGTCTTACAGCTGGATCGTAAGGAGCCGGTTTCTCAACTCCTTTCAGATGACTCCAGCTTGTGTCAGTTTGACACGAAACTGCCAGGACAGTTGTGGTATTGACACCTGTAACCCCTCATTCTGGTGGTCAGGGCAGAAGAATCAGGAGTTAGTGAAGGACCAGCCGGGGCTACATAGCTGGGTGTTAACTCAAGAAGGGAGCGAGCACTTAAGTCGTTACATAGCCAGATGTGGCACGTTCTCTCTCACGTGTGCCGGCAGGCCCACTGCCCTTACACATTAGCGGGCACCAGGGCCAGTGGGGTGCAGACCATTGATCCTAATGCAGAACAGTGATCCTAATGTCCTCTCGCTCACTCCTACCCTGGGGAGACATACGGACAAGTAGGGAGACAGGACTCACTCAGAAGAACTCAGAACTCAGAAGAACGACTCGGCTCTCTCAGTGGACATGAACACTGTGTCCACGTGGCAAAGAGCCGGCCCAGAGTGCTGCAGTTCTTAGCCCTCTCGGCCCCACACCAGAGCCATCTGCCTCTGCTCATTTCTACATCAAGGTGCTAAACAAACCCTCTCCTTCAGCCGGGAGGTGCTTGCGATTTGAATGCTGTTTTGTCGGTTAAGAAGCCTGATGCTCCGGGACATTTTAATCGAACTTTTCTCTTCCACAAAGCACACACATTTCAAGCTCTCTGACTTTCGCACCAGAAGCCTTTATCCATCTGTTCTACATGACACACGGACAAAACCAGGATGCATAACTGAGACTGAAAAAGCTAAGCTCTAACTCTTAGTTCTGGGCTTTTTAATTTTTCCCCTTTGAGGCAGGGCCCCGCATAGCCACATACTCCAGGCTGGGCTCAAACTCAACATGTATCCAGAAAGAGACTGCCCTCCCTCCTGCGTCTACCTCCCTGGACTCTGGGACTACAGGCGCATGCTTCTACACCGAGCCCAAGTTCCTATTTTAACCTTCTTCACTGACTGATGGAAGCTGCCTACTTTTCGCTATTTCCTCTCTCCTCGTCCGTTTTTCTATCCTCTACTTTAAGTGCCAAAGATCAGTGAAATTCAAGAAACTGACGCCAAGAGGGAGGGGCTTGGGCTGAGTGACAGCGCGTTCACCTCTCAGGGCTGTCCTTGGCATTTTCCACTCTCCCAGGCTCAATCGTGGCTCCTCCTCATCCTCAGGACCTCACAGGCTCCGCAGCCTGTCTCTCTGGATGCAATTACTCGAGTCTTTCTCCAAGTACCATGACAGTCTCTTTTAAAATCCTATTCATTAAAACGAACCTTCATTCATCTCTCACAAGACACTTCCTCCTGGTTGGACCTGACACTTTTGTCTTTTCTTTCCCTTCATCTAACCCAGGGAAGTTTCCTCCCTTTATCTTCCAACTTGATGCCTTCAAAATTTTTTTCTTGGATTTGTAGATTTTTTTTTAAAAGAGCATAGATTGTATTTTATTATATACCTTTTTGGTAGGAATGAATACAATGTGTTGATAACCCTATTCTCTCTTAGATTCTTTGTAATTTGACTGCGATTGTAATTTGAATCGATTGTTTTAAACCTGTAGGGCGAGTTGTTTATTATGTAAACGAGAAGGTATTAGACACAAGTCGAAGAAATATCATCACCCACTTTAAGGGAAATTTTTGCTAGGCTTAACTTCCTGTCTGACGAAGCACCTTGTCATTGTTTCTAACAGCAAACTGTTCAAACACCTGCTTTAATGGAGGGACCTGCTTTTACCCGGGAAAATGTATTTGCCCTCCCGGACTCGAGGGAGAGCAGTGTGAACTCAGTAAGTACAAACTTCCACTTTCTTTTTTCTTTTTTCTTTTTCTTTTTTGCTTTGGGGTGTGGCTTTTGGCGGGGACCCCAAACAAATCTGTCTTGTGCTTCCTTTTGCCATTGATTAATCCGAAGCCTAGGTCGGCCCTGGACCTCCGGTGAGGTCTTAAGCCAGTGGTTTCTTTTATCTAGACTCACTGCTGCCCACTTTGTCTGGAAGCTAGGCGAGAACTTACCCCAGAGGCTCCAGACAAACGCTCCCGGAGACGCGTCTACCTACCCACGAGCACAGAGGGTTTTCTCCTGCCAATCAGTCTGAGCCTAGTGAGCCATCTAAAAGGAAAGGATAGGCCCACACACACAGAAAACAGTACATAGCAATTAAAACAACAGTCACACCACACCCCGAATGACTCCCAGGGTTATATTATATAAAAGGGGGCAGACACACAAAGAACACACCCGCGAGTCCACAGTTCAAGAGTACAACCTAATTGATTTGAGAATGGAAAGTGAAATTGCCCGTGGTGGGACCAAAAGGAACTTAGGGGGTGCYGGAGATGCCTGGGTGATCTTCAGCAATTGTTTTATGAGTGCTCTTAGAAAAAAAATACCTGAGCTGTAGGCTTAAAACTGGCACCCACTCTGCCTACACTGTACCGGCCTGACTGTCGCGTTTCAATACAAAAAGCCGAAGAATGGGATTGTTCTACAGTCTAGAGCTCTTCAAACCACTCAGATCTCTCTTTGAAACTCAGAAGTGAGCCAGTTCAGTCTACGGCATGAGACAGTTAGCACAGATGCTCACAGAGGTGTGAGCCACGCAGCCGTTGAGCCATTGAGCCGGCGGGGTGTCTGCCGAGGGGTCTCCCTCCGCCTTCTCCGTGTGTGTCAAGGGGAGTCCTTCCCAACTGTGCAGCCTCTAAGGCTCTGCTCTGCTTGCTTGGGACAGCCGTTGTTTCCAAAGCTGAAGTAGATTCAAAATTGAATAATGCGTAGTTCCTGTTTTAACTTTCAACCTCGAATTTATTTGTGGGTTTTTGTCCTTTAATGAGTAGTAGATGAAGTAACCATTTTTATAGAGTTCAAATGAATAGCTCTGAAGTTTCCATAGAACATGTAATTAATTGTCAGGATGTGGTTTCTGCTCTTATTAATTACTCTTCCCTGATAAAGACATCTCGAGCTAGCTCCCCCTCAATCTTCTCCCGATGCTCAGCCCCAGACACTGCATACTTAGTTTGTTTACGAGTCTTTGTTCCTGGTCTCAGTTCAC
>BDUI01008210.1:6167-22706 GCA_002335545.1 Apodemus speciosus
AAAAAAAAACCAACAACAAATCGGATCTATTTCTAAAATGACCTACACTGGTCTCGTCTGTGATCACGTGTCTCCAAGCCCCACCCCAGAGCAGCTGAAACACACTGCACTTTACCAAGGGCTCCAGTGAACACCATGCACATGTGAGAGGCATGCATATTTTTTTTCAATGATTGTGAATAAAGAGGTACAAATCTAGATTTTGTATTTCCCCGCATACTGCCTTCCGCTTATACTTTCTTTACTCTCAGGATAAGGCCATTTTATTTTTAGTTTTGAGACAGGCCTCGTGTGACTCAGGGCCTTGGACATGCTAGTGTGCCTGAAGCCAGCTGGCCTTGAACTTGATGGGACCTGGAATTAGAGACTAGAGCTGTTACACTTCGGCGTGGTCTACAGCCCCTGCCATCTGACTCTTCCTCCTCTTTATCCGTGGATTCTTGGGAAGCTGGGTTGGGGCTGGCAGTGTTGCCCCAGGTCTGGAACTTTGGTGGGGTAGCGAAAGCTACAAGCGACACCTCTCCGGCTGCCTGTCTATACTAGTTGTAATGAAGGTCCCCATTTCAATTCTGTCCCTTCCCTCAGAATTCATATACTTTATCTTTTCTTACTAGGAATCTCAATCTCTAACATCCCAGTCCCCTCTCCATACTCCAACTTGCTCATGTCTTACCTTCACTGTGGTTTCCTCAGGAGATCTTCACCAGCCAAGCAAAGTTAAATACACACACACAGTTTTCTCTTAGACTGGTGCTAGGGATCAAACTTAGGGCCTTGTACAATGACGTCTTCTCCAGTCTCATGGCTTCTTGTTCTGAAGATAATTATGATTCTTTGGTAATTCTGTTTAATGTTGTCGTCATCTTATTGAGTCGAAAGCTTACTATGTAACCCTGACTGGCCTGGCATTGAACTCTTCACACCAGGCTGGCCTTGAGACTCACCTGCCCTGTCTCCTAGCCTCTGGGAATAAAAGTGTGCTATCATACCCAGCAGGATTAAACTATTTAAAAAGCCTGTGTGGGGGCTGGAGAGATGGTGCAGCGGTTAAGGGCACTGACTGCTCTTCCAGAGGTCCTGAGTTCAATTCCCAGCAACTACATAGTGGCTCACAACCATCTGTAATGGGATCTGATACCCTCTTCTGGTGTGTCTGAAGACAGCCACAGTGTATTCATCTACATAAAATAAATAATCTTAAAAATCGTGGGTGAAGTTGCATAATTAGAGCTCACTGATGGCAGAAGGGACTTTTTCTTTTTTTCTTTTTCTTTTGGTTTATTTTTGGATTTGGTTTTTTCAAGACATGGTTTCTCTGTATAGCCCTGGCTGTCCTGGAACTCACTCTGAAGACCAGGCTGGCCTCGAACTCAGAAATTCACCTGCCTCTGCCTCCCAGAGTGCTGGGATTACAGGCGTGCACCACCACCGCCGGGCCAGAAGGGACTTTTCTTGTCTTCCATTCTGCTAAGCATATGGAAATTTAGTAGTTGACAAATTCACTTTTTGTTTTGAGACATGGTGTAGCCCAGCCTGGCCTGGAATTTACTATGTAACATAAGCGGGCTTCTAACTCTTGTTCCCCGGGGTGCTTCATTTATGAGCGGTGCCACCACCTCCAGCCTGACTTTTTTGGGTGTGGGGGTGTATATAGGTGAGACAGGGTCTGTGTATCCTTGGCTGTCCTGGAACTTGCTATGTAGATCAGGCTTGACCTTGACCTCACAGAGGTCCATTTGCCTCTGCCTCTAAGTACTGGGATTAAAGGCATGTCATCATGCCTAGTCTCTTTCTTTCCAATTTTTTTTAATTTACTTATATCCTGATCAAAGTTTTCCCTCTATCTCCCTCCCTCCCAGTCACCCCTCCCTTTCTCTTCAGAAAAGGGGAGGCCTCCCTTGACATAAACGAGCTTTGGCAGATCATGTTGCAGTAAAACTAGGTGTATCTCTACTGAGGCAGCTCAGAAAGGGGAAAGAGTCCCAAAGGCAGGCAGCAAGGGTCAGAGACAGCTCCTGCTGCTAGGAGTCCCCATGAAGACCAAGCGTGCATGCCTCCTGCAGTCKCTGAGGCCCTTGAGCTCAGGTTAGTTGATTCTATCAGGGTTTCGTGCTGTCCTTGACCCACTCTGACTCCTACAACCTTTTCTCCCACTCTTCCACCTAGTCTTTCTTTTTTTTTTTTTTTTAATTTTAATTTTTTTATGGTTTTTCAAGACAGGGTTTCTCTGTGTAGCCCTGGCTGTCCTGGAACTCACTCTGTCGACCAGATTGGCCTTGATCTCAGAGATCCACCTGCCACTGCCTCCCAAGTGCTAGGATCAAAGGTTTGCGCCACCACCGCCCTGCCCACCTACCCTTTCTTAAGGTTAGGTATTCAAAACGAGAGGTAGGCATTTCTTTCCTTCCTTCCTTCCTTTCTTTAATAGCCAAACAGGTTGGAAAGCATGATTTAACTAGCTGATCATTTTAGATTTGCTGATCACTAGGACAAAACATTTATGCACATATAACAAATTCACTTTAGCCTACACGTGTCAGCCTTACAGGCTTAGCTTAAGTGGCAGACAGGCTTGGTTTTGGACTTTCCTCTTTAGACTTCATCATTTTTCAAGGATGGCTACAGCACTTAGCTATCTTWTACTTCTGAACCTCTTTACCATGGCYCCTTCTGTTGACGTCAGCCATGGTACCAGCAGTCCCCATATTTAGTAATTATTGGTGATGCTAAAACCCTTTGCTGGTGATCCCTAATATTTTACAATAAATTCCAACTACGAAAGTATGGGGGCTGGAAGATGGCTCAGCAGTTAAGAGCACATGTTGTTCTTCCAGAGGATCTAGGTTCTAGCCCTAGCAATAACTCAAATTTCAGGAAATCTGATGTCTTTTTTGGCCTCTACATACAGGCACTGCAATGAACACACACACACACACACACACACACACACACACACACACACACACACTCTTATTGTGAATTGAACATCTCCTTGGCCTTACCATTTAATATTCACTATGCAATCAAACATTCCTAATTATGTAAAACTATGCTACATTTGAGTTTATTTCATGACTTGTAATGTGTAATAACTCATCTCCCCTTTTAAGACCTTAAGTGTGTATATGTATCTGAGGACAGAAAGCAGTGGCTGGATCCCTGGATTTAGAGTTATAGGTAGTCCTGAACTGCCTGATGGGGGTGCTAGGAACTAAACTCTGGTCTCCTGCGGAAGAAGTCAGCACTTTCAACTACTCAGCCATCTCCCCAAGCCAGTCACTTCCCCTCATGCCACTAAACTGTTAATTAAAGCATGGTCTATATGAGATAACATAAAGTTACTTTATATTATATTTAATGACTTTAGAATAACTGGGAGCCAGTTGGTAAATAAAAAGACAAGTATTTTGTCTGAGGAAGGAAGACCATTTCCCTCGGGCAGAAGATGCTCTGGGCTTCAGTCATAAAGCTGTGACCGCTCGCTGACCATGGCTCCTCGCAGCCTCGAACCGGGCCGGCCTCTCAACTGCAGCATCCTCAAGTCTACACCAATTCCCATTAGAGAAAACTGACGCCCAGTGTGCTTACTTGCATAAATCAGCTTTTTAAATTTTTCATCAACAATTCCAAGAGACCGAGGTGGCAGACTCATTTACAAGAAAAAGAAAAACACCACACACTGTTCCTCCTCATTAATTTATCATTTAATATAAATGCTGACAGAAAGCAGATAAAGACCTTTAGACACTTTCATATATTTACAATCCAAAAGGTGAATCACCTCCTTCTATTTGTTAAAATGAATCCTTTTATCTGCAACTTACAAGAGCCTTAAACCCTAATTAGGAGCAACAAGAGGCTGAGTCAGTTTCCAAGGTAATAAAGGAAATAGCATTTTAACAAAATGTGCCATCTTTAATATAAACAACATGCACACAAATAATACAAAATTAAGAGAGAAGGCCTTAATCTTCTCAAGAATATGCAACAAGTGGTACACGCACTCATTCCGATCCAGTTTGGTAGCCCTAAACACTCCTAGTTCTTTTTTTCCCACCTCATTTGTTTTTGAAGGCTGTTTAAAAATGGACATATTAAACAGGTCAAAAAAGGAAAGGGAATGTTCCATCTCAAGCAAGGTTCTTTTTTTTTTTTTTTTCCTATACAAAAACAACTTTCAGAAGATAATGCCTCCAAAAAAACCCTCACTGGTAAGGAGTTGGTCACAGGCTGGCCAAGTCCAGCCATCATTTGTCCACAATTGGAAGCATTTGGAAAATGTAAAATTTCRCCAAATTCATTCAGTTAAAAGTCAGCTGTCATTTTAAGGCTCGATTTAAAAAACCTTGTGAGCAGGTGGGTAGAAAATATCAGCAAACAATCGGGAGCTGAGGCAGTGGGAAATGCAGGAAGGTAGGGAAACCTTTAAAACGGTCTCTTCCGTAGCACTGATTCTGAGAAGGGAATTCGACTACCCATAAAGCCATCTCTATTCTGACTCAAATCTCATGGCTCCTTTACTAACTTAAGATTACTTATGTTAAGTATACCTCTGCAGGGCACAATCACATACAATCAATACGATTGGTAAATTACATAAGCTCTATCCCAAGCAAATATGAATCAATGTTAAAGTTATTTTTTAAAAACAAAACGAAAAAACTAAGAAAATTCCACCCAAAAAGGTGATAATGAGTGCAGAATGTCTCCGGAGACTGGTGTGAGCCTTGAGACCAACTGACCACAGGCAGGGACGGGTCCAGGGGGTAAAAGGGAGAGACCACACACGAAGAGGAACCTCACAACTGGAAAGGGTTAGGTGGGTGAAAAGTCTGCTCTTTACCTCTGTTTACTTTCTGCATTACTCTTGGAAAGTCAGACTCATTACTGAGGTACTGAGGCCTGAGACCAGTGAAGTTTTTTTTCTTTTACATCCAGAAGGTGGGAAGACAAAGGATAAGAGAGGATAAGTGAAAAGTTAGGCAAAAATAAAATAAAATAAAATAAATAAAATAAAAATCTAGGACTGTCTTAGCTAAACAGGAAACACAGCTTTAAAGGCTTGTAAGTAGAGGAATAAAATAATAAAATGTTCTGGGGAGGTTTGGATATTACTGTGAAATGCCAGCCAATGAACAGAAAGAGGCTACACCAATAAATTATAAAAATGAMAATTTTCAAAAGGAGACCAAAACCACACCCAACCCCCAGAGCACTATCCACCCAGTCTTGCACCCTTTCCTTGACCTTTCCTGTGCTCACTGGAGCTGGGACCACCTGACAGTTTCCAGTTCTAAGATGACTCTGAGTGTACAACCTAACACGGGAGCCAAAGACTTGTGAGCTCTGTCTACATATGTAGCATTAAAAGACAAAACACAAAACCAAATGAAGAACTAACCAGAATGAGTCTTCAATACCAAAAAACAAAACAAAACAAAANCCAAATTCATTCAGTTAAAAGTCAGCTGTCATTTTAAGGCTCGATTTAAAAAACCTTGTGAGCAGGTGGGTAGAAAATATCAGCAAACAATCGGGAGCTGAGGCAGTGGGAAATGCAGGAAGGTAGGGAAACCTTTAAAACGGTCTCTTCCGTAGCACTGATTCTGAGAAGGGAATTCGACTACCCATAAAGCCATCTCTATTCTGACTCAAATCTCATGGCTCCTTTACTAACTTAAGATTACTTATGTTAAGTATACCTCTGCAGGGCACAATCACATACAATCAATACGATTGGTAAATTACATAAGCTCTATCCCAAGCAAATATGAATCAATGTTAAAGTTATTTTTTAAAAACAAAACGAAAAAACTAAGAAAATTCCACCCAAAAAGGTGATAATGAGTGCAGAATGTCTCCGGAGACTGGTGTGAGCCTTGAGACCAACTGACCACAGGCAGGGACGGGTCCAGGGGGTAAAAGGGAGAGACCACACACGAAGAGGAACCTCACAACTGGAAAGGGTTAGGTGGGTGAAAAGTCTGCTCTTTACCTCTGTTTACTTTCTGCATTACTCTTGGAAAGTCAGACTCATTACTGAGGTACTGAGGCCTGAGACCAGTGAAGTTTTTTTTCTTTTACATCCAGAAGGTGGGAAGACAAAGGATAAGAGAGGATAAGTGAAAAGTTAGGCAAAAATAAAATAAAATAAAATAAATAAAATAAAAATCTAGGACTGTCTTAGCTAAACAGGAAACACAGCTTTAAAGGCTTGTAAGTAGAGGAATAAAATAATAAAATGTTCTGGGGAGGTTTGGATATTACTGTGAAATGCCAGCCAATGAACAGAAAGAGGCTACACCAATAAATTATAAAAATGAMAATTTTCAAAAGGAGACCAAAACCACACCCAACCCCCAGAGCACTATCCACCCAGTCTTGCACCCTTTCCTTGACCTTTCCTGTGCTCACTGGAGCTGGGACCACCTGACAGTTTCCAGTTCTAAGATGACTCTGAGTGTACAACCTAACACGGGAGCCAAAGACTTGTGAGCTCTGTCTACATATGTAGCATTAAAAGACAAAACACAAAACCAAATGAAGAACTAACCAGAATGAGTCTTCAATACCAAAAAACAAAACAAAACAAAACAAAAAACCAGTCACCTTATCTACTATATAATATACATTAGGACAACAAACTCCACAGGATTTTACTTTTCTAAATACACATTTTTCTGACACAGTATTTTCTTAAAGTTTAAGTTTTCCACCTTGGGTTACAATGCCTTACTTTCTTGTGAAAATGAAGGTTATTTTGCTCAAGGTTAAGTTTAGAGAAATTCAGTGTTTGTCTGAAATCCAGAGGCTCTAAGAACAATTCCAGTGCTAAGAGAAGTCCCTTTATCACAATGGGATTCCAAGGGCTCTTTACTACCCACTTATTCAGTGTAGTACTGAAACCTACCTACTGAGAACACTTATTAGAAGGTGTCACTTGCTCCTGGGGGTGACAGTTTCCTGTTCTTTATTAATGTAACTGGAATTACTAATCAATTAAAATCTGTTACTTATGAAAACACCATTAGCAATTACAGAAATAGAATCTTAAAATTTCAAATAATGTTATTTCCCCGTATCTTTTGAAAAAGCAAAACAAAACAAAATCAGCTCTTTGAAGTGGCTCAGAAAAGCTGATTAAGAACGGTAAAAAAAATGTTAGCAAAATTTACCAAAAACTCCCAGCAAGTTATTTCAGCAGGAAATTTTAAAAAGCTGAGCTATAAAAAAGAAGAAGAAAAAAAGCCACAGCTGTCCAAGGTAGACTTCGATATGTTTCTGCAAAACAAGTTCGCAGGTGAGATGGTGTCAGTAGTAGACGGCCTGTTGTCTCAGTGAGGTGGTCCTATCTGGGCTCTACTTTCAGGAATGAGATCCCTTTGCAACACTATAAGCATATATTAACAGTTAAGATTTTAACACGCTCGAACCTTTTATAGGGCAAGAGTGTAATAGTGTAATACTGCAGTTAATTTGCAAGGTCATTACTTCCTCTTGAGAACTAATTAGGATGTATCTTTTAATAAATCATTACAGATAGTTTTTACACAGAGATTTTACATATTGAACTCTTCACTTGATTCTTTAAAAGCCCAAAGGGAAAATATAGTGAAATTTCATTCTATCACCATTTGTACATAAAAATAATAGCAAATGAATCCCACTTAGTGAAAATAAGTTGCCCCTGAACACAAGCCCAGCAGGTACTAAGTAGCTACAGGTAACTGTTTCTCACAAGCGTCAAGCTCAGAAGGAATCCCCAGACCCAGGACTTGACCATAGTGGAAGTACATTGTCCTGTAGGCACACGTGAAAGTACAGAAAAACACAGAAAATTGGATTACATCAAGACAATCCTCCAAAGGGAGAGTGAGTTGCTTAAACAAATATTGTCAAGGATGATATTTACTGGTTTAGAGAAACTGATAAATTTTCATTTCTTTTACATTTTATAAGGCCAGCTAACCTTAACAGTTAACTTTAGACATTTACACAGTACAATCTTACAAATACTACCAGATTTCATAATCAAAATGGCTACTATTTCCCCTAAAACCAAAACAGAGTAAAGCACAAGTCTTTGGCGCTCCTTAAAGAAATAGCAGGTTACCATTCTTTGCCAGACCTTTGCTTGCCTGCCAGTAGGGCAAATACCACATCTGTGTATCACTGAGTAATAACGCCATTAGAAAAGGCAACTTCACAGAAGTCATTGGCTAAGCGAATTCATTTGAATGCTCTGTTTAGAAGCAGCAAACTGTCACTGTTATACAGATTGGGTAAGTCAAGGGGAAACTGCAGAATGGCAAGGGGTCAGGAAGAAAAGAAAAAAGACGATCATGGGAAACTTAGGAACTAAATTTCAAGCTCCCACACTGAAGCTCATGAGAGTCTGATGGGAACATGTATCCAAGTAGCAAGTGGGAACTGTATCCATCTTCTGCTGTTAAGCAAAAGAATAAATACATGGGGGAAAAAACACAAGGGAAGGAAGATGAGAGAAGGAATGACCCACATTAATGCCGTACGTGCCAAACAAGTTCTTATACATTCTGAGTAGTTGAATATTTGTAATTACTACTAATAGTGTCTTGAACATTGATGTAATTTGAACATCACCACTAGGAACCTATGGTACAAGTTCTGTTTAACTAGAAAAGTAGTAAGGAATGGTTCTTTGGTCACATTCAGACTCCGAGTATAAATAGGAGACTGAGTCTAGATATCCCATTCTTAGTTCTTTTATCATTTTCCAGGACTCACTGAAAACAGAAYGAGCCAAAGTACTTTTTTATTCACTACAGTTAACACACTGGCTTTGTTTCTGAACGAGTATGAATATGATGCTTCGTAACCCTTCCAGAATTCTCTGTGTCCTCTGAGATGATTCTTGCGCTTGGATACAGTAAAAAGTAATCATCTTCAGAAGAAACCATTTAGGTGAAAAGCACTGCTGATCATGGTGAGCATGGTGGGCACGTTTCAAGTCCCAGTGCTCACAAGGCTGAAGCAGGAGGAGCCCACGTTCAGAGCCATTGTGGGCAATGTGCTGAGACTGTCTTAAACGGGTAGGGCGGTGGTGCAGAAGCTCTGCTTCCTATTTAATGGGCTTCATTTTTTTAATGTCTCTAAAGTCACAAATAAAAACCCATGCTCTTCATATTTTAATAAACAGCAGTTAGGAGTCATGAAGTTATGCTTCAGTTTACTGTCGCCTCACGACATTGAGTTTGTTAAAGGGAGAAAAACCCTCAAAGTTGTGAGAGTTTTTACTGAATCCCTAAACCTGCCAGTGGGTACAAACAATACTGCCTACCTCCCTCACCTCCCGCCCCCCCAAACCACCTAAAAATCGGTAAGGGAAAATGACCAAATAGCAAAATTGTAGGCACAGTTTTYCACTTTCTACCCAACCCAGATTGGYTACAGAGACAGGGGCTTGGGGAACTCATACTACCATTTAAAAGACTAATTTTCTCTCTAAATAAAAGTACACCTAAAAGGGTACTGGTGCACCGCAGCAGAGTTCATTTTGGGGCTCCATACACACTACAATTGAAATTTACTTTTATTCTTAACTCCAAGAAAACCAATATGCAGATTTCCCCCTAGGTATTCCGATTTTAAAAACATCAACAACTACAATAACAACAACAACAACAACAACCCATCTGCTCCTAAGAATTAGGAATTATCTTGAAATGTCCAAAGGAGATAAGATCCACCAAATCTGTCTACTGAAGGCAAGAGGCCAATAATGTGGCATTTTATAGATATGCAGAAAAAGAAAAATCCTGTCAGACATAACATTTCTCTCCTTATCTCAATAAATAATGAGTAAAGTATAAATGTAAGAGACATTTTATCTTAAAAAAAAAAAAAGGCCCAAAAAAGCAAATGTACAAATGTGTATTTAAAATTAAAAGGAAAATGTATGCATCAACTGAGAAATGCCTCACCGTCATTCGGTGCCTCTACCTCCCAATCAGTCATCTTAATGCAACAGCTGCGCTCATGCCAAGAAATCTTTAAAACATACCCGATATATATACAGATATAGCCACGTATATATGTATATATATAATATATATATAAATTTTTATTTAAATAAAAAAGAAAGCTCGAATCCCAAGCCAATATGTGTATATCAAATCCTTGACCAGCCAGGTCTGTAGGGCATAATCAAATTCAATGTGAAATAGTATATAAACACGGTGCCTTGACTGGGCAAATTAAATAATCGCTACTCAAATGAGTGTTCTGTTTGGATTTCCTACTGGTAGGCAATGGCAGGACTATTTTTCCCTTCCCACCCTATCCCATTCCTATCCCACCCCCGCCCACTTGTTTCAATTAACAAGATGATGGACACAGAACTTAGACTGAGGTGATTCTGACCTCAGCAAGAGTTAAGGGTTAAGAATCTAAGAAATAAGAAAAATATAAACTTTTGCTTTTACCCAACCAAAGCAATGCAGTAACTTATTACATAACCAGTGCTTTCTTGTTTAGGAATATCATCTAGAAAGGGAAACTGATGTCAGGCAATCAGAGAAATGGTGTGGTTCTACGAAATGGTGCTGAACTCGTTTTAGAGGGGCTTAGTAAATTAAGCATACAGTGGGAGCATTAGAATATGTGCAGCAGAACTAAATAAAAATTCTTCCTCATTCCTTCAACATTTTCATAAACATTTTTAATGTCAGAAAGCCAGGCCTATAAAAAANGAGCCAAAGTACTTTTTTATTCACTACAGTTAACACACTGGCTTTGTTTCTGAACGAGTATGAATATGATGCTTCGTAACCCTTCCAGAATTCTCTGTGTCCTCTGAGATGATTCTTGCGCTTGGATACAGTAAAAAGTAATCATCTTCAGAAGAAACCATTTAGGTGAAAAGCACTGCTGATCATGGTGAGCATGGTGGGCACGTTTCAAGTCCCAGTGCTCACAAGGCTGAAGCAGGAGGAGCCCACGTTCAGAGCCATTGTGGGCAATGTGCTGAGACTGTCTTAAACGGGTAGGGCGGTGGTGCAGAAGCTCTGCTTCCTATTTAATGGGCTTCATTTTTTTAATGTCTCTAAAGTCACAAATAAAAACCCATGCTCTTCATATTTTAATAAACAGCAGTTAGGAGTCATGAAGTTATGCTTCAGTTTACTGTCGCCTCACGACATTGAGTTTGTTAAAGGGAGAAAAACCCTCAAAGTTGTGAGAGTTTTTACTGAATCCCTAAACCTGCCAGTGGGTACAAACAATACTGCCTACCTCCCTCACCTCCCGCCCCCCCAAACCACCTAAAAATCGGTAAGGGAAAATGACCAAATAGCAAAATTGTAGGCACAGTTTTYCACTTTCTACCCAACCCAGATTGGYTACAGAGACAGGGGCTTGGGGAACTCATACTACCATTTAAAAGACTAATTTTCTCTCTAAATAAAAGTACACCTAAAAGGGTACTGGTGCACCGCAGCAGAGTTCATTTTGGGGCTCCATACACACTACAATTGAAATTTACTTTTATTCTTAACTCCAAGAAAACCAATATGCAGATTTCCCCCTAGGTATTCCGATTTTAAAAACATCAACAACTACAATAACAACAACAACAACAACAACCCATCTGCTCCTAAGAATTAGGAATTATCTTGAAATGTCCAAAGGAGATAAGATCCACCAAATCTGTCTACTGAAGGCAAGAGGCCAATAATGTGGCATTTTATAGATATGCAGAAAAAGAAAAATCCTGTCAGACATAACATTTCTCTCCTTATCTCAATAAATAATGAGTAAAGTATAAATGTAAGAGACATTTTATCTTAAAAAAAAAAAAAGGCCCAAAAAAGCAAATGTACAAATGTGTATTTAAAATTAAAAGGAAAATGTATGCATCAACTGAGAAATGCCTCACCGTCATTCGGTGCCTCTACCTCCCAATCAGTCATCTTAATGCAACAGCTGCGCTCATGCCAAGAAATCTTTAAAACATACCCGATATATATACAGATATAGCCACGTATATATGTATATATATAATATATATATAAATTTTTATTTAAATAAAAAAGAAAGCTCGAATCCCAAGCCAATATGTGTATATCAAATCCTTGACCAGCCAGGTCTGTAGGGCATAATCAAATTCAATGTGAAATAGTATATAAACACGGTGCCTTGACTGGGCAAATTAAATAATCGCTACTCAAATGAGTGTTCTGTTTGGATTTCCTACTGGTAGGCAATGGCAGGACTATTTTTCCCTTCCCACCCTATCCCATTCCTATCCCACCCCCGCCCACTTGTTTCAATTAACAAGATGATGGACACAGAACTTAGACTGAGGTGATTCTGACCTCAGCAAGAGTTAAGGGTTAAGAATCTAAGAAATAAGAAAAATATAAACTTTTGCTTTTACCCAACCAAAGCAATGCAGTAACTTATTACATAACCAGTGCTTTCTTGTTTAGGAATATCATCTAGAAAGGGAAACTGATGTCAGGCAATCAGAGAAATGGTGTGGTTCTACGAAATGGTGCTGAACTCGTTTTAGAGGGGCTTAGTAAATTAAGCATACAGTGGGAGCATTAGAATATGTGCAGCAGAACTAAATAAAAATTCTTCCTCATTCCTTCAACATTTTCATAAACATTTTTAATGTCAGAAAGCCAGGCCTATAAAAAAMYACTTCAAGTTATGTATAGATATGCTAAGAATTCTGAGTACTGACAAGTGATCAAAGCATGAACTATCCTGAAGACTCATTCAGTTTCTATCTGCCAAATCTTTTACACTTTTGAAAGGAAAACAAGAATTCCATTGAAATAATGTATCTTTGTTTACTGAAGTGCACATCAAATGTTAAGTTTTATTTTAATTAAATTTTTTCTTCATGTGTGTGGTTTGCCTGTGCATGAGCACATGCACCTGTGTGTGCCTGCTGTCCACAAGGGCCAGAAAGGGATGTCAGATCCTTAAAAGTGGAGTTGTGAGCCACCCTGTGGAAGGACCTGGGAGAGTAGCCAGTGCTTTTCTGCTGAGCCAAATCCAAGTTTTAGAATAGGGTTCGTTGTCCTGGTTTTTCCATTCTAGAGTTTCAAGAGAAGTTTAATTTGTAAGCACAGCTCGAATTCTCCAACATGAGCTCAACATAGGAGAACTGGAATTGCCTATTTTCATTATTAACAAGTTGAAGCTCATTTCTTTTCTTCTTCTGGTTTTCTCCTGCCTCAACATCTTAAGTCCAGGGATTATAGGAATGAGCTATTATGTCCAATTCAGAGTTCATTCTTAAGGTAAAATAATCATTTAAATCCAACTAAACACTGTAAACACTAAATAGGCTTTCAGACTTTATGGAGAGAATGCCAGGAATCCTTAACACAGAAATGTGGCTCAAACAATCAACTGCATGTTGACATCTCTGAAAAGTTGAAACTAAAACCTTGCCCACTCAAAGTTTGAATGTTGTAAAAAACACGCATCTATGCACAGAGCTAGTGATCCAGAAACAGGGCTGGAGTGGGGTGTGGGTTTAAAGAATAGTGCTAATAAAATTAGTTTGCTGCACAGTTTCTAATAACCCAATATATTACCACAGAATTCTTGGAAACAGTGCATTTTGTCTATTTTAGTTTACAGGGTTGTGAGAGTTGGAAAGGACTGGGAAAAGGAATTATACACTGGGTATGTAATAATACCAAAATACAAGAAAAACCTACTTCATTAAGATCATACAATTAATCAAACAGAGTTTATATATAATATCTTCTTTTTTTTTAAAGCCCCGGATCCAAGGCGTCCAAAGTTATTAAAATAAAGTTCATTCACAGAACAAAAACAAATTTAATCTGAATTGCTTGCAGATACTGCTAATTTTCTTTTTCTTAAAATTAAAAAAATGCATCAATGTGAACTATGTGCAGGTTTGTTTAGTAGTGGTGTTTGTGCACATTGCCTCCGGTGCTTTTCCTGGACTTCACTGACCACTCAGAGAAAACGTTTAGAAGTTATCCATTTTTCTATCACCATGCCCCTCGAACTGATTAGGGGCAGAAGGTAGAAGCAGGTGCCCATATTCTAGGGAGCAGAACTGGAAACAACTCCTGATCTCTGGGAATCATTGTTATCTCCTCCTCCYTCAGGGTCTTCTGACAGGTTCAAAGAGCTGGTCTTGTTTGATAGGAGGCTAAGATTCTCTTGTGTCAAGGCTGATCCATTTGGTACATCACTGTAAATTACATTAAAAAAAAAGAGTTGGAATTTATAGAAGGAGAAAAGCAATTACTCTAAATAAAATCCAATCAACAGGGCTTATTATTTAGCACTGTAGAAAAATATGAGGCTGGAGTGGGAGCACATGCCTTTAGTCCAAGCAGAGAGTAGAGACAGGCTGGTCTTTATCAGTTTTAGGTTAGCTAGGTTCCAGGCCAGCCTAGGCTAACTACACAATGAGACTGTATTAAACAGCCAAAATAAAAATAACTACATAAATAGCTTCCAAATATTGATTATAACTCCTCATCCACATTGTAGCATATAGTTGATAAACTAAAACTGACAAGCTTCCTATTCTATACATAYAGGTTTTGTCAGAACACAACCTGCACATACATATTAGAAAACTGAACTAAGAGAACAAACAGGCATGGTAGAGACAAGCACTTGGGAGGCAGGGACAGGTGGTGAGACTCCTCCCCCCACAACTCTTAACATCTGGAAAGACCGATGCCTAAAATATTTGCTGCCTGGCATTTAAGAAAAAGTGCTAATCTCCTATTTATCAAGTTTATCTTGAACCTAGGGCAGTGTATAGATTTAAAATAGCCAAACACCAAGAAGACAGCAACAGGACAATTAAAAATTCTTTGTGTTTGATTTTTTTTGTTTTGTTTTGTTTTTGAGATAGGGTATTTCTACATAGTCCTGGCTATCCTGAAACTCACAATGTAGACCAGGCTGACCTCAAACTCATTAAGTGAGTACTAGGATTAAAGGCATATGCCACCATGTCTGGCTACATTATAAATTCTTATGCTAGGTAATGAAGAGGTCAACACAGGACTAAGGATTCAAATCTTCAAATATGCCAAAGAAAATAAGTAAGAATATACAAATGAATTAAATACTGTGTTATGGGAGAGATCAAATACATGGCTTGGGTTGGCCTAATCCCATCCTGTCTCAAAAGACCAACAAACCCCAATCTAACCCACAACACTAGCAAGGCTAAGTGTTTTGTACATAACTGCAAGTGGAGGACTTGACCTGGAATACAGCTCAGTGGTAAGATATGTGCTTATCTGCGAGGGTCTGAGTTCAGTAGCCAGCATGAAAAGTAAATAAAAACAGTAACAATAAAATGGGCAGTAGGTTGGCTTTTAATCATTTTTTTAAATTTTATTTTTATAGTGAGCATATATTATGTTTTTTAATTCAAATTTTATTGCTATACTTAAAGCAATAAAAGAAGGAAATGTAACCAGAAAAATGTATTTGCTAGGAATTAACAGATAACTGAGCCCCAGTAAAGGGCTAAGTTTTGTGTACACACGTGTTTTGATGGTCTCACTCTGTGGCCCAGACTGACCTACTCCCTCTCTTCCTACCTCAGCCTCGTCAGTGCCCATAGCTATACCCTACTCCAACTCCTAAAGGAAAATTTTAACTCTAGGTTTAGTAAAAGCATATGCTTTTTTTGCTGATCTTTTTAAAGGCCAGCCTGGTCTACAGAGTGAGTTACAAGACAGCCAGGGCTACACAGAGAAACCCTGTCTTGAAAAAACAACAATGTATATATTCATATTCTCTTTACAAAATATAGATCTTTTAAGAATCAAAACATATCCATACTTTGTGTTTGGCCGGATAATACAATGACCTCTCTCTGGTTAAGTAGGACTGTAAAGTGCCCCTCTCTACCTGAATGTCAGTGTGAGGCCCTCGGTGGGGACYGTGCTCTGCGGCTCCGGCTGTCCGTTTTCTGCTTGCTTACTCGTACCCAGTTTGCTTTTCATGTCTACAGAACACTGGTTCTCCTTAAAAGAAGAGATAGTAGAGTCAGTAATCTGTGGTGTAATGGGTTAGACCAAATTCACACAACACAGACTGATGATCAAAAATACCATTCCTACTCCACTAAGAATTAACAACAGAGCACAGGTGGAYGAGAGTWYACACAAAAGTGTAAAGTGCAACCCACGCTCTCACTGCCTTYTGACAGTGTTGCAAACTAGCAGAAGARAGAGCAGAGAACAGCGTATAGACTACATCTCCTTTATAAAACACCACGAAAGTAATATTTGATTGTGTAAACATATCTTAATATTACAGAGTCCAAAAGAGCAATCATCCCATGTTTCCCTAATGAATACATTAAACAGAAACTTTAAAATTTCCAATTAATTCCCTTGTTTTCCCCAAAGTCTATGACAAAGGACAAACCTTCTAAGAGAGAAATGATGCCATCAGATGACAACTCATCTTTATTAGAATTACCCTAAATATTAGTTATTCTTCAAGGTACCAGGAACCAGCTCCAAA
>BDUI01008210.1:65448-77802 GCA_002335545.1 Apodemus speciosus
CTGTTGCCAAACCTGATTGACTCAAGTTCAATTCCTGGGATCTATATGGTGAAAGGAGAGAACCAACATCCACAATCTGTCCCCTTACCTCCATATGCAAACAGTGACACATGCACACCCATCTACCAGTAATTCCCCATATTATACAAAATAAATCAAATTTTATAAAATAATAATTTACGATACAATAAAACTTAGTAAAAAATGTTATACCTAGACACTGTGGCAGACAACTATAACTGAGGTAGAAAGRTTGTTACCTAGGTCAGCCAAACTACATAGTGAGTCTGTCTCAAATAACAATAGCAACAACAAATTTCCATTTCAAAACTTGCTTATGCTTTATTGGTTGACTGTGATACTAGGAACTCACTCAGAGCATCACACACTAGGAAAGGACTCTACCTAGAAAAGCTTCTTCTAATTTGTATCTGTTTCTGTTAGTAGAGAACATATAACATGGAATGCATACAGACATTCTGAATATTCTAAATTATATTCAGTGAAGAATTGCTTCATTCTTTCTAACCATTACAACAAATGTGGAATACTATATTTAGAAAAACTCAGAACTGGAGAGAGTAATTTTGGTTTCAATACAAAAAACTGAAACCCTTCTTCAGTACAGTATCAGTTGAATTATAGTGATTACAGGAATGGAAGTATTAGCTACAGGATATATCAGAAGAAAGAAGATTTTATTTTAAGAAGACAGGAAAAGAAAGCAGGATGAACAGTAAGTGACACCTGGTGGGCATCAATGTTTGAGGCAGTGCAGATTCAAGCTGGAATATGAGAGAATATGTCCAGCATTATCATTTACACTGAAGCCAGATGGTGAGTTGGTATCTTGGACTGTACCATTACATAAGGAACAAACTTTTTTTTAAAAAAAGATGCCCCCAGGAACAAACTCTTAAAAACCTTAATACTGCTTCAGTGACTCTGGGCTCATTTTGCTTAGAGTCGTGGTGAGTATGTTGGCTAGTTGTGTGATAATGCTTCAACTAGACTGTGTGTAAGCAAGCCTGTGGTACATTCTCTTGATCAATAACTAATGTGGGAGGGCCCAGCCCATTGTGGGTAGTGTCACCCCTGGAGCTAAGACAGCAGGTTGAGTAAGCAGCACTCTTCTATGGAGTTCGGGAATTCAACTCCTGTCTTGAATTCTGCCAATGAYGGACTGTGGAGTGAACATGCATGCAAAATAAGCCCTTTCTTCCTCAAACTGCTTTTGGTCATGGTGTTTTATCACAGTAATAGAAACCCTAAGTAGAAATCTTAACTAAGACAGAGGGAATAACAAGATGATTATAATCTCTTCATATAAATTTAAGGGGTGAGACTGTATTTCAGCAATACAGTATTTGTCTAACATGTGCAAGGCTCTGGGTTCAATCCCTACCAGTGCAAACAGACAAGCCAAAAACAAAATCGAACAAACCAAACTCAGGATGTAACTAGGGCATATACAATTAATGCTGGTATTTTCTGAAAAGTACAGGCAATTTTATTATGGTCCAAATTTAATGCTTAAGTTTGGAGACATGGCAATGTTTCAAACTGAACTAGAGTTTAGGTTCATACCTTGAAGCAGGAGGCTCTATAGAGGAGCTGAACAACATGCCCAATGCTGGTTTTAGAGGCTTGAGGAAAACGTGGCTCCAGTCTTTGCACCACAAAGAGAACCAACACTTTCCGTGACAATGCAGAACCATCTTCTAAGGCCAGCAAGACCAGCTTCAGAGCTTCCTCCTGCATTGCTAGGAAAAATGGTACAATCAAAATGTATTGTGAACAAAGATGACCTAAATCCATTATCTGAAGAGCAATATAATACTATGTCATTAACAAGCAATATAATGAACCAGGCATGACAGTGTACATCTTTAACCCCAGCACTCTGAACTAGAGGCCAGCCTGATGTACAAACTGAATTTGAGGATAGCCAGGGCTACACAACAAAACCCTGTTTCAAAACAGACAGACAAACCAACCAAAACCAAACCAACAATAATAAAAAAACTCCAAACAATATAATATATTTACAACTACATTTTAAAGCCACATTTGTGGGCAATTCTGTCATATTATATTAAGTAAATAAATGATTAATAGACATTTTTAATGACTAATAAAATGAATAAACTTTTGTTATCAAGAGAAAAGCCTGTGAATTCTCTGAAAAAGTATGACGCCAGGATTGTCAAATAGAACAATGCTTGAAACAGAATTTAACAAAAGATGAGGGTCTGTACATTTTTAAGGCTTTTTACTTTATACTTTCAGAATACCTAAAGTAAGGGTAAGTAAGCAGCCAAAGCAACAAACAAACTTTAATTACATACCTGGTCCAAGGAATTGGCAGCCCCGAGCTCTGACTGCTGCCCAGAGATTAGAAGAGAGYTGCTGAGGATTCTGGTGCTGGAGAATGAGCTCTGTAACTGTGCGTTCACCTAGAGACCGAGCAGCCCTCATAGCACGGATCCTGCCTTCTTCTTCTACTAGCTGGCAATGAACCAGAGTCACAAGTTTCCTCTGCATTGGGCGACTCAGAACACTCTGAGTAGTGCTATTCAGACCCACACCTGGAGAAGAGAACAAGGAAGCTATTTCTAGGTTTTCAGTGCAATTTTATGATCCAGGAGCACTTTCTCTGGAGTGGCTCATTTGTGGACTAGTTCTCAGTCTTATTAGTGTATTTAAAGTAAACAATAAACCAACAGTGTGGAGCTCCACACCTTTAATTCTAGCACTTGAGAGGCAAGGGTAGCTAGATCTCTGAGCTCGAGGTCAGCCTGGCCTAGAGAGTGAGTTCCAGGGCAGCCAGAGCAACACAGAGAAACCTTGTCTCAAAACATCAAAATAAATAAGTAATTAAGTAAAAAACCATRTAACAATAACATTTAAAAAGTAAAGCAAATATATGTAGATAGATATCACTCAATATGGCATTCAGAACACTATTACTCATTTTAATCATAGAAGAAAAACTGACCAAAAACAGCAATTAATCCAAAACCCAAATATACCAGTTCTAATAGTTCTGGTATATTGTTACTGGTATATCTTACTAATAATTAGTTATAGGCCCTTTCTGGAAGCTAATGATAACTCCCATTTTCTACGTTTCTACAACCTAAAACTAGACAAAGAATCAGAGTTTATCAAGTAAGAGTTTGGGTATAGCAGCTAGAGCGCATATCCCCTGGGCTTAATTCGAAACACCCCCAAATGAGTAATCTCAGTCCTTGGGAGGTAGAGACAGGATGATCAAGTTCAAAGCTATCCTTGTCCATAAAGCAACTTTAAAGTCAACCTGGGCTAAATGAAACACTGTCTTCAAAGGGGGAAAAAAAACAAAAACAAAACAAAACAAAACACCCCACAAAGCTGTCAAAACAATGAAAGCCCTTCTAAATCATGTTGTATGCACTTCTATGGCCATTCATGTTTCCAACATCACACACACTCTGGATTTAGTACTACTTTATATGATGTGGTTAATAATATTATATAGCATGAAGTAGGTTTAGCTTATAACAAATAAATTTTATTAGCATTCACTAGGGCTAGCTGTATAGATAGTTCAGTAGTAGAATGCTTGTCTAGCACTGAAAACCAAGTAGGGGGAAAAAGTAGAAATGGAAGAAAGGCAGGAGTGAGAAAGGGAAGAGACAGAGAAAGAAAAGGTTTCCTATATTTTTATTCATTTGTAGCTCAATTATTGTGGTAACAGAAGTATCCATAACAGATATCTGGCCAAGTATGATGGGGCACACCTTTAATTCTAGCACTTGAAAGAAGAAGCAGGTAGATCTCTGTGAATGTGGCCTGGTCTACATAGATTCTTCTGGGTCAACCAGGGCTACATAGTGAAATCCTGACTGAAAAAAACAATCAAATAAACAGTTGTTTGCTTAGCATGGGTTTTATTATTACATTTACCTCTCGCACTGCTGAGTGGTTTCAGGTACAATGCTAATTCTTCTACACATTTCTTGGCTTCCTCATAATGCTTTGTATCTTCAACCCCACTACACAAAGTAATGGGCTGTTGCTCAGGGATCTGGAGAACAAAAGAAAAGTTTTGAATGTTCCATTAATTTATATTAAACATTTTGCTGAGAACAATTTATCCACTGATAGTCCAGGTGCTTACATCATTAAACTACAAAATTTGCTACATGCTTTCAAACTTTTACTTGCATATATGACCCATTATTATTTCCATAAAAGCCTTATTAAAAGAATTCAAATACTATATATAATTAACTGAATTGCTTATACAATTCAATGATCTACAGTATTAGTAAATTTATAGTTGAATAACTATAGCAACTAAACTGAAAATTTTCCTCAACCCCCAAAAGAATCTCATACCTTTACTGCCCTGAGACAGGGTCTCTCTCAAGTGTGCAGCCCTGACTGATCTGGAACTTACTATGTAGACCAAACTGGCTATTCTTTGAAGTATAGGGATTAAAGGTGTGGCATGTACCCATACTTTCTTCTTTCTTTTCTGTGGCTATGTACAGAAACTAGAGGGAAACCTCAGTGGTTGTTTCTCATTGACCTAGAGACAGGGTTTTTCACTGGCCTAGAACTTGCCAAGTGGGCTAGGCTGGCATGCCTAACCTAGGATCCTGGAGATCCCAGAGACCTCCAGCCTTGACATTATGAGTGTGCCAACATACATCTTTTTGTAATATTTATTTAATACGAATTGGTGTTTTGCCTGCACATATGTCTGTGTACCACATGTGTAAGTTATAGAAGGTTGTGAACTGTCATGTGGGTGCTGGGTCCTCTGGGAGATTAGTTAGTGCTGTTAATCACTGGGTCATATCTCTAGCTTCCACACCCACTTCTATCTAGATTTTGGGGATTAAATTAAAGATTCCATGCTTGTAAGGAAAATGCTTGACCAGTTGAGTTATTTCCTCAGTCCTCAAYATTTCATTTATTTTTATTGCTAATTATGATTTCATTATTTGAATATAACTCATTGTGCTTATGTGGTCTCCGACAGGTAACCGACTTACATACCATATATTTATCACATATCACCCAATTTTTGATTTTGAGGTAGGATCTAAACAACTTGTGAACTCACAAGGATCCTTGAGCCTCAGCCTCTCACGTGGTTGGATTACAGGAGTATGCCACCATGCCCTGCTTTCTCTTTCTTATAGAACCATGGCATTGGGTAGAAAGTAGTGCCTCAATGTAGATCTTTTTTTTTTTTTTTCAAAATTAATGAAATGTTTTAGTGTTGAGCATAAATCCTTATTAAGAACAATGTGATTCCCTGATGATATAAGCTTAAATCTGTAATAATTAAACTAGGCTAATTAAGAAAATTATCATTTCAGATACTTTGTGGTAAAAATATTTAAAATATTTGTTCTTATTTTCTCTCTCAGTCAGTGTGGTGGCATATAGCTTTAATCCCAGCACACTCAGGAGGCAGAGTTCAAGGCCAGCGTAGTCTATATAGCAAGCTCCAGGGTAACCAAGGTTACATAGACACTATCTCAAAACACACACACACAAATCTGCTTACCCTTCCCTCAACAGCCCCCCTTTCCGCCATTTGCTCCCACCTGCCACCTCACTTTGGTTTATATTTGAATTTCCTAAAAGACTAAGGTTGTTCTGTCATAAATTCACATAGTACTAGGACTACAGTCATGTGAGCCACCAAGGCTTACAGGCGCAAACAATAGTTAAGAAAAAGGTTGTTATGGAATTGTGGCAACAGCCAGAGGTATATGAAGAAAAAACCAAATGTTAGGCTAGTGATGAGTGGATTTAGAGAAGACAGGCATGGAAAGGTTTTCTCTGTTCTTTGTGGAATTCTGCTGTGCTCTGCCCCTGGTGGCAAAGGTTTCCTGCATCATTCCAGCCGGGCTTTCCTGTAGGTCAGGGGACAAGTCCAGTTGAAGGTAGGAGCCACACATTAGTCACACCTGCTGCTCATTCAACTGTGATTCTAAAGAACCAAAGGCTCAGCATTTTCAACTTTATGTCACATAAAAAATATTTTCTAGTACTTAAACAGTTCCCCATTAGACTTGATTATCTAGTTCAGAACTTTTATATTTCGTGTTATTAATAGCAATTTTTCAATATCTTATGCATTTACCATTATTTAATTTGCTATTTCCTATCTGGTTCAGAGTCAATGCAAAGAACTTATTCTGTTCTCACCCACTCAATATACACCCTCCTCCCAACCCCATCTTCTGAAAGACTAAATGTTAAAGAATAAAAATTTAACAGCTGGGGGCTAGAGAGATGGCTCAGTGGTTAAGAGCACTGACTGCTCTTCCAGAGGCCCTGAATTCRATTCCCAGCAACTACATAGTGGCTCACAGCCATCTGTAATGGGATCTGATACCCTCTTCTGGTGTGTCTGAAGACAGCTACAGTGTTCATATAAATAAAATAAATCTTTAAAAAAAGTTAACAGC
The DNA here is from genome assembly GCA_002335545.1 of Apodemus speciosus. Taxonomy (NCBI): domain Eukaryota; kingdom Metazoa; phylum Chordata; class Mammalia; order Rodentia; family Muridae; genus Apodemus; species Apodemus speciosus. The sequence goes on from BDUI01008210.1 coordinate 71,925, forward strand.
TAATACTGAGCATGTATACTGCGTGCAGGAGGCTGGGGGGGGGGCGGGGAGGGGTTATTGTACACCCTCTTCTGGAATCTGTAGGCACTTACATATATGCTTAAATTTTTATTTTTTGCTGTTTTTGTTTTTTTTATTTTTCGAGACAGGGTTTCTCTGTGTGGCCCTGGCTGTCTCGGAATTCACTCTGTAGACCAGGCTGGCCTCGAACTCAGAAATCCGCCTGCCTCTGCCTCCCAAGTGCTGGGATTAAAGGCGTGCGTCACCACCGCCTGGCTTAAATTTTTAAAGAGCCATCTCTCCAACACAAATTGGTTTATTTTAACAGTATGAGTGTTTTGCCTCCATGCATGGAAGTGCACTATGAGCATGCCTAGTGTCCAAAGAGGCCACACGCTAATGTTGGCTCTCCAGGAAATACAGTTGCAGAAGGTTTTGAGCGACTTGTATAGTACTCAGAACTGAATCTGGGTCCTCTGCAGGAGTAGCAAGTTCTTTTAACCACTAAGTCATCTCTCCAGCCCCGTTTAACTAATAATAAAAGTGTTTGTGGATATAAGAAATGTTTGAATTGGGCAGTGGTACCACACGCCTTTAATCTTAGCAGTTGGAAGAGCCAGTAGGAACTCTGAGTTTGAAGCCAACCTGGTCTACAGAGTGAGTTCGAGGACAGYCAAGACAATGCTGAGAAACCCTGTCTCAAAACAATACCCTACCCCATCCCACCAAAAAAGGAAAAAAGAAATGTTTTAAGACAAGCTAAGTGTAGATGGATACACTTAATCCTTTGACAACCCAACCTAATCTTACCGATAGCATACAGGATAAATAGGCCAGAATCACCGATGAAACAGAATGCAGAATACTCAAACTGAGGCATGCAGCTGGCAAAAGCAAAGCTGAAAACACTTGATACTGTAGACAACACCAAAGCTAAGGATCTTGGAGTAAACTGTATGCAATTTAAACTTGTAAAGCTAAAGAACTTGCAAACAAGCATTACACACTGAAATGAACATGTGAGTTTTGTTTTTCCTTATGTGTATATGACTGCATGTGGGTGTGCATGTCAGATGAGGGCACTGGACCCCTTGTACCTGGACTTACTGGTGACTGTGAAGATGCTGCCTGGTGTGGAAGCTGGAAGATCAGTTTAGCAGCAAGCACTCTTAATTCCTGAACTATTTCTCCAGTCCCTAATCTGTAAAATTTAATAATGGATTTCCTACAAGCCTTTGTTTTTCAAGAAAACGTGTGTGTGTGTGTGTGTGTGTGTGTGTGTGTGTGTGTGTGTGTGTGTGTGTTTGTGTGTGTGGTACCAAGTGGGAGAAAGGAATTTAATAATTTAAGGGGTAGGGATTCTTTTGTGCCACTAGAGGGAGCTTGAACATAGAAACAGAACAGCCCATTGAGCCTCAATCTGTCATCGCAAGGAAAACCTGTGTTTTCAGAGCTAAATGTATTATATAAATATAAAGGTAAACTCAAGATTTAGTAGTTTGAGTTACAACATTTACACCTGGAAAGATATATTTTAGAAAAGATTAGGAAATGTTCTTCTCAACTACATTGCCCTGTGGGAGGACATTCTAATGAAAACATTATCAGTATGAACTTAAGATATTCTGGTATATTGGGGAAGGAGAGATGGCTTATGGGACTTTCGGGGGAGGGGGGAACCAGGAAAGGGAACAACATTTGAAATGTAAATAAAGAATATATCTAATAAAATAAATAAATAAATAAATAAATAAATAGATGCATTGTTCATCTTGCCCCCCACACACCCCCACTCCCCGCCCAAAATATATTCTGGTATAAAAAGACTCAGTGGCTTTGGTGGGAAGGATGTCATTTTGTCTGTTTCTTGAGGTGATACTCTGGGTTCTCCTTGATTCTTCCCATTTCCTGTACACTTATTAACATATCCTCAAATATCCAATTGTGTGTGTCAATTTACAGAAATTACTGGTGTGCTAGACTTTGCCACTGGAATTTTTAGTTCTGTTTGCTTTGTTTTTGAGACAAGTTTCGCTATGTAATTTTGGTTGTTTTGGAACTAGGTGGACCATGCTGGCCTCAAGCATACAGACTCTGCCTCCCAAACTGTCATTGGCTATTAAAATTGATCTGAGGGCTGGGATGGCTCAGTTGTTAGAGTATTTTCTTCATATACACAAAGACATGGATTTAATCCTTTGCACCACATAAATCAGAAATGATGGCAAGAGGTAAACTAAGAGGTAAAGGCAAAGAGGATCAGAGTTCAAGGTCACCCTCAGTTACACAGTGAGTTTGAGACCGACCAGCTTGGGATACGTAAGATCCTGTTTTAAGAAAAAAAAATCTTCATTTTTGCAATATATTTGTGGGGATTTAGGAAACTTCTGTAAATGTCTAATAACACTGTGGAAYAGACTACAGTAAATAAGTTCTGATGTTCAGCTATTTTTTACTTGTTGCTTTTAGAGACTGTAGTGACATTCCTCTATAGGTCCCCCTTGTATGTATGTGTTAAAACCATCTGGTTTAATAACCTGTAAGTGCAGCCACTATAGTTACAGGGTTATATGCATTTTCCATTTTATATTTTCCAGAGCCTGACAGTTTGCACTCTCCCTGGCACACACAAGAGCCGTACATGGCCACCTGTGACTACCACTATTCAGACAGGTTTGTAGGAAGAGCTAAAAAAAACAAAACCAGAAACAAATCAAACCCTGTTGTTATCTAAACCTGTATTTTCCTGATTAGCAGTAAGATTAATCATTTTTTCCTGGTTAAAAACAAAACAAACAAAAAAGAAAAGCAGTTTTAGAAAAGCACTTTAAATTTACAGAAAAATGACAAAGACAGTTCATAAATTCCTATCACCTCACACCTCATTCTCATTATAATGTTCTCTTGATAGGATACATTTACTGATATTAATATGCCAATATGACTATAATGATAATTTAGCTCATTCTAGCTAAGAATTCTGATTTTACTCAGAATGCCTTATTTTGCCTAACAGCCTTCCTGTATTCCAAAAGCTCATCCAGAATTCTTGATTTGTGATGACTCTTTATAAGGTTCTTTGTGTTTTGATGACTGGCAGTTTTAAGGAATAGTGGGGATGGGTGTTGTATACGGACTTTTGATGGGATTTCATTTTTCTCACAAGGAGACTGGAGTTATATATTTTTGGCAGTAAGTCCAGAGAGAAAAAAAAATCTCTTTTCATCATAGCATGCTAAAGATTCACTATCAGTATGACTTACTTCTGTTTACATTAATCCAGTTCACCTGGCTGAGACAGCATTTGCTGGATTTCTCTAACATAAATATGTGTATTGGTATAGGTTATCCATCAAAACCGCTCTTCCATAGTAGAAATTGTGATGAAGCCAGAGATTAAATATTTTTTTCAGATGATAATCACTTTCAGTGATAAAGTTCAAAGATATAATCTAAGACGGGCCATCAAGACGGGCCAAAGGTTGAAAGTGCTTGCCACCCACCAACTTTGACCTGAGCATAGTCTCCAGAACCTACATGGTAGGAGGAGAAAGCCATTCTCTGCCTCTGTCCTCTATGTGCCCCCAACAATCAATCATTAAACAAGCAAAAATATAATAGTAAGAAGAGAGGTGTAATCAAAAAGAAAACACACTCAAAACAAAACAAAACAAACAAACCAAAAAAACCTAAGAATTATTCACCACAGTATCACACAGGTAAAAACCAGAATTCCAGAGTTTAATACAATAGTAGTTAATTGAAAATCTTGAGGTCTGGGGGACAAAAAAAAAAAAAGAAAGAAAGAAAGAAAGAAAATCTTACTGGGGGGTAATTTTACATTTACAGAAAACCTGAAGAGTCTCTAATTTAGTCTTCCTTCTTGGATGCTTAGTTTTCTTTCCTTTTTTTAAATTTAAAATACATGATTTAAATTTAAATTTTAGAATTCTATTGGTTATGGCTGTTCCTTGAAGGTCGTTTTTTTTTTTCTTTCTTCTCCCCCCTCCCCCCCCACCCTCAGACAGGGTTTCTCTGAATAATCCTGGCTGTCCTGGAACTCACTCTGTAGACCAGGTTGGCCTTGAACTCAGAAATCCGCCAGCTTCTGCCTCCCAGAGTGCTGGGATTAAAGGCGTGCGCTACCACCGCCCTGGCTAAAGGTCTGTTTTTGAGTCTATCATGGCCTGAGTTGTGTACATGCAGTTGGGAAAAAGTTGTTCTTCTTCCTCTTCTCTTTCTTCTCCGCCTTCTTTTCTTCCTCCTCCTCTTCCTTCTCCTCCTTCATCATCTCTTACCATGTTTTATTTCCTATATCCTCCCCTTCTTTTCAAACATCATTGTACTTGTGAACATGTACGGCTGCCTATATCTCTACTTTAGATAAGAGGTGCTGTAGTTATATCAAAATGGTGGTTGCATGGGCATCCACTTCCAAATACATTAAGATGCATTTAACAGCTTCTTAGAGGATTATGGAGATGGCCCGGCAGTTAAGAGCACTTGCTGCTCTTCTGGAAGATACAAGATCAATTCCCCTGTACCCACATCAGGTAGCTCACAACCGCCTGTAATTTCAGGGGATCCAATACCCTCTTCTGGCTTCCAAGGGTACCTGGACACATGGGGCACACAGTTACATTTTTTAAAAAGCCCTTTTTTCTTTTCTTTCTTTCTGAGACAAGGTCTCACTATTTTAACACTGCTGGCCTCAAACTCAAGAGATTTGCCTACCTGTCTTCTACCCAGTGCTGTTAATAAAGGGACACACCAAAACATCCAGTGAAAATAAAACCTTTTAAAAGCCAAGAAAGGAAAAAAATAAGTAACGACTCCCCTCAGATAAAAGTGCTCTTCGCCTCTCTTTCTCTATATACTGTTTAAAATGACTCAAACTTAGGATACCCCTGGGTTCAAAGACTGGCATAAACATCAAGGGCTCTAGGACGACTTTAAATTTCCTAAATGAAATAAAATCAAAGACGCAAGAAATAAAATAGAACTATGAAAATTTAAAAAACTATAGCTGTATCTTTGTATTATTGTTCTCCATTTCCATTTTATTGACATAGAGCCTTTGACTTTTTTTCCTACTGTTATAATTCAATATATACCTATTTATTTTCCTCAAACCCTTCCAGCTCTGGCCACTAGGAGCTCTTTCAACCAGCTCTGATACGCTTTTGACACAATCTCACTTTGTTAGAATACTTGCCCTTGAATTGACCATTCCTCCTGAGAGTTCTGGTTCCTTTTATTGGAATGTTGTATTAGACACCAATTATCTAAACAAAAGGCATGTACACTGCTATTGGGACTATGGTGTCCTTAAGATTATCTTGGCTAACGAGGCAAGGAAATATGCAAATATAATAATCCAAGTATACACATATTTATAAATATTGCTATAGGCAACCATCTGTATCTACATTAAAATAAGCATGCCCACACAAAAACACATATAACTAAAAACAGTCAATTAAAGACAATAACCAGTATTAAGTTACTATATTACCTGAGCACCCACTAGCTGCAGTAATGCTGAGTTCACAGGAAGAAGCTCAATGTCCGTATTGATAGTGGTCTGGTCAAAAGGGCAAGCCTTACGGTGGAGTTTATTCAGGCACATTTTGCAGACAGTATGGCCACAGCCCAAACTGATGGGCTTTCGAATTGTTTCGTCGAAAGTCTGAGTGCAAATTGGGCAGGAAAGGAAATCCGTCCATTGTGGAGCTTGTACAGGCATTGCTTCTGGAGTTACAATTCACTAACACGCGCACACACACACACACACACACACACCAAAAAAAAAAAAATCTAAAGCAAAGATTCCACTGGAATCAAAATCTTGGAAAAAAGTTTATCTTTTTTTTTTTTT
>BDUI01008211.1:6851-16929 GCA_002335545.1 Apodemus speciosus
AGTAATGGAAGAATAAGGAATGAATCAGTAACTCATAAGAAGAGGGAGGTGGCTGGGACGATGATGTTGGGTTGTGGGGACTTGCTCGCCTTCAATGCACAAAGTGTGTGATAGAAAGTGGTACACACCTATAATCCTAGAATTTGGGAGGCAGAGACAAGAGGATCAGAATTGTTCATGGGCACAGACTGAGTCTAAAGCCAGTCTGGGAGGGACTAGATGACAAGCCTGTCTCAAAACAGAATGGAAGAGAAGACAGCAAGCCAAGGACTCTAAAACAGTGGGAAAGCCATCGGCTGCCTTCAGAAAGCAATCCCACCCATACCAAGTGTCCACCGGAGAACACTTATGCTATACAGAAGCACAGAGCCACCTCGTGTCCTCCAGGGGACTCCATAGTCCCCAGGCCCCGGGGCTGCTCACTCACTGGGGATGTTTCTTGTAGACAGAGCCATCGACGCCAATGGTGGAGCGAAGCCGCTCCTCGCCCTTGTTCTCTTTGATCCGCCACAGCACCGCAGCCAGGGTGGCTGCGCACAGGCTGGCGGAGCGCGTAGACACAATCTGGCAGATTCGGTGTGTGGCTACACAGTCTTCCTGCAATGGACTCAGACCCAGGCGCACCAGGATCTCGTAGGCCTTCTGGATTCCGTCCTTATCCCTGGGAAACAGACAGGGTGTGAGCAGTGTCGAATTCACTATGGCTGGTGGGAGGGGGCTGGGGACTGGCAAGGGAGTCCCTCAGTTCTAGCAAAGTCTGCCTTCCAGGGAGAGCTGACCACACGGCAGTTCAAGGCTCGTCTCCAGGCCACCTACACCTGCGCGCACACACACACACACACACACACACACACACACACACACAGAGGCAGGTCTGGTTTCTGTAAGTGCTCTTTTTATTTTCCACAAGGGAAGACTTGCAGTTTCTTTGTGTGCACTTTACAAAGACAAGACCCTGTTTTTGCTGCTGCACATGCTGAGTGAGTGCGTGTGGGTTCGTTCCTGCTCTCTGTTCCCCTCAAAGTAGATAAATAAATGGCCACTCGGCTGCCGGCCACCATTGAGTACTTGAACCCAGTGTGGACCCCACCTGTTGCTCTCTAGAACAGCAAAGCCAGGCTGTGTCTGAAGACACCGGGAAAGGGCTGGAATTAGGGCCGAGCCTCTCCTTGAAGAGCCGCGTGCCTCTATAACACACGCCTTCACCTCCCTTTGGGCTTAACAGGCAGAACTGCTCCAAGGAGCCTGTGAGCAAAGTCCTTCGAACTATTTCACTGCCCTTCTTTGTCGCTAAAGCTACTTCCTCACTCCGTCACGTCCCTGAAACTGGTAAGACCCCCTCAATCGAGTAGAAATCTCAAGCACAGAACAATAGACTTAAATCTTTGGAACATTGTTTAGTGGTCAAAACAAAACAAAACAAAAAAACAAAACAAAAGACCAGGATGTCCTAGCTCCCATTCCCAAGCTATTTATGTCATCCTCAAGCTAGTGGGAGCGCGGACTGGTAAAGAGATTGGTACGAAAGTCATGCAGCCACCAAAGACACCTGTATGAGCTTCTAAAGCCTGACTGAAGGGAGAGTTCCCTGGGAAAAGTAAATCCTTGGCAAGCCAAGAACCTGAGTTCAATCCCCACAATTTATGTTCAAAAAGAAAAGAACAAAAACAAAAACAAAATCAGATGTGGCATGTCTCTAATCCCAGAGCAGCGGGGAGGCGCAGACGAGTGGGTCCTTGCTTGGAGGGTCACTACTCAGTTAGCCTAGCTTACTTAGTCAACTCCAGGCCAGTGAGAAAGTCTGTCTTAAAGGTAGACACTCTGCAGTACGCATACCCAAAGCTTGACACACACACACACACACACACACACCACAAGCATACACACACAGAACCACAGAACCCCAAGCCAGGCCTCTATTTCCCTCCCCAGTTCCTCCTCCACTCGTGGAGACTTGGTAAGCAGACTTGGGCCCGGAAGCTTACTCTTCAATAGCCGAGACATCTTTGGTCTCGAAGGAGCCAGTGGTAAGGAGTTCCGGGCTGAGTTTCCCTTGGAACAACAGCTCCGCCTTGGCCATCTTCACCAGGATGAGCCTGACCAGCTCTCCCATGTACATCCCGCTGATCATCTTCTCAAACCTGCAGAGACACACCAGTGACGGTCCACCGTCATCAGACGTACACCCTCTCTCCTCCGGAGGAGGGCAAACACACACAGTGAGACCGTCTCAAGAAAAAATAGTATCATAGTAACAACAATAACAACAACAAAAAGGCTTACATAGGTTCCCAATAGGAAACAAGATTGCTATAATTAGATCAAGGGCTCTTCCCACTCATCCACTGACACTGCCTTCCCCAATTTGTGAAGTCAAGAAAATGGGTGAAATAACCTAAGCAGGCTACATGATGGTCATGTACATCTTTAATCCCAGTACTTGGGAGGCAGAGGCAGGTGGATCTCTGTTAGTTTAAGGCTAGCCTGGTCTTTAAAAAAAAAAAGCCAATAACCTGGACGGAGAATGGGGTAAAGTTCCAGGGCAGGGTAAATGAGAGCTCAAGAATCTAGGGGTGAACACGTTGAAAGCCAAAGGAAGAAATTGGCACTAGCACTTAAGGAAGTCCAGTAATTCAATTTTCCACCACTAGGTGGCACTGTTTTCTTTAGCGATTGCTCTTTTTTGCCTCAGTCCATGTGACAGAAGAAATCAAGCCCTTCAGATTATCTTCTGGGTAAAGAAAGCCCCTTGATGACTCGTACAGGAGCGGTGTCTAGAAGACAGGAAGTATAATGGGCTGTGTACTAACTAGGATGGGCCACACCACCCAGGAGGCCCAGCATGGGTGTGGCACAGAACACCTACAGGAACTGAAAACCACGCCTTAATCAGTAAGATGGGAATTACTGAGACAGGTTAAATAAAGGGGCACTGGTAACGTGGTTCCAGACACCAGATATGCCGACATTTGGAAGGCTGAGGCAGGAGGGTCAAGTTTCAAGCTAGCCTAGGCCCCACAGTGAGACCCTATCTCAAACAATTAGAGAAATGGTTCTATGGTTAAGGGTGAGTACCACTCTGGCAGAACAAAATTTGATTCCCAGCACTCAGGACTACATGTAATTCTAGTTTCAGGGGATCCAGCGCCCTCTTCTGGCCTCCCCAGCACTAGGCTACCTGCACACAGTAACTTGAACACGAGCAAAAGAAATCACTCCTGCGCATAAAGTAAAAATAGATAAACGAGGGATGGGGGATGCGCGCCTTTAATCCTGGCACTTAGGGAGGCAGAGGCAGGCAGATCTCTGTGAATTGGCCAGCCTGGTCTACAAATTGAATTCCAGAACAGCCTGGGCTGTTACAGAGAAACCCTGTCTCAAAAACAAACAAAACAAACATACAAAAAAGAAAGAAAAAACAGTAACAACAAAATACCAAGGTCACCTCAGATAGTGAGTCCAAAATCAGCTTGGACCACATGAGAAACTGTCTCAAAAACCAAAGAGCCAAACTCCAGCATGGCAGCCTCTCCTGATGAGCAGCAGGCTGACTTCAGCACTGTAGAATTCCAATGTCTACACCACAGAGTTGGCTCCACGGAGGCTGAGGAGTAGACCTCCTCCAAAGGCTCTTCACAACATGACTGCCCTGCAGGACTTCAGGGTCACCCCAGTGCACAATTTGGAAGATTTCCAATCGTTCTAAGTCACCTATGGCTAAGCCAGTGCTGTTGCTCATCTTATCTTTGGACACTCCCAAGGACACGTGGCTCCTCAGCGACTTGGGTTCATCCCACCAAAGGAAGCAGGCACTGAAGGAATGACTTTTCAGCTAACCTCTCAGCACCCATGGCAGACACAACCACATGATCCTAACGAAAGTGCAAGAGCACTTTCAACAAGGAGAGGAGAAGCCTGTCTTATAGATGCTCTACCCATCTCTGCCCCAGTGTATAGAGCTGGGATCGCTGGGCCCTGGGCTCCTTTTCCAAATAGAGATCAGACCTAGGTTTTTCTAAAACACTCACGGCACCAAGAGGACCACAAAATAAGTGGTTCATTGCTCAAAAACGGTTTTGCAACTGCCGTTTAGCCCTTGCAGCAGCTGCCAATCCTGTTTCAAGATCTTCCACAGAGAAGTTTAGCAAATTCTAGAAATTAAGGTTGTGTAAGAGTCAAAAGGAAGGCCAGAGAGGCGGCTCAGCACGGGCTGCTCTTGCAAAGAACCCAGCTCCGATACCCAGCGCCCACATGGTGGTTCACAACTATGTGTGACTGACCAGTTCCAGGGGATCCAAGGCCCTCTTCAGATCTCCAGTCACCAAGTGCACATGTGGTACACATGCATACATGCAGGCAAAACACTCACACATAAAATGAAATGAATAAATCTAAATAGAAAGATGAAAAGAAATTCAAAGTCTTAAAAAGGAGTCAAAAGTAAAAAAATTAAGACTGGTGTATATAAGATTCAGGATGCAAAATGCTAAGTTTTCACCTCCAATTTTCCCTAGGACATAACTGGGCCGGGGGCCTAGTGTGAATGAAGGCACAAGCCCTGGGACTCTGAATAAGCAAAAAAAAAAAAAAATGTCGACACAGGGTAGCACATTTTTAATCCCAGCACTCAGGAAGCAGAGGCAGGTGGGTATCTGTGAGTTTGAATCCAGCTTTCATCCACAGGTCACCAGAAACTAAACGGTGAGACCCTGTCTCAAACAAAACAAAAAAAACAAATCAAGGCCAGGTTTGTAGCTCAGTTGGCAGTGTTTGCCCGGGTTCGATTCCCAGCATCAAATAATACCAGCTGCTTGCTGCAATCTTGGCATCCGTGCAGYGATGGACCAAAAGCCACAAAGCAGTGCCTTTCAGAGCCTCATCTTGCTGGGCAGTGGTGGCAGCAGATACCTTTAATCCCAGAGGCAGAGGCAGAGGCAGAGGCAGAGGCAGAGGCAGAGGCAGAGGCAGAGGCAGAGGCAGCAGATTTCTGAGTTCGAGGCCAGCCTGGTCTACAGAGTGAGTTCCAGAAGAGCCAGGACTACACAGAGTGCTGCTGACCAGGACTCTGTATTGGGAAGAACTCAAGCCGAGGCGTGACCATCTTGAAGGGCAGTGTGGTTTATCGACTTCTCTCTGCTTTCAGCCTCTTTGCAGTCTTAGGATCACAACCATTCCCACAACACGTGTGCCCCCACAACTCTTTGGGGATAATGCAGAGGAAGCGTGGACACAAGCCCTTGCTGTGGCAGTCCCCACCTGAGCCCCACATCCCCCACCACAACCACCACAGAACAGACGTCACTTACAGCTGCTTCCCAGGGTTCAGTGAGCCCATGTCGATCTCTCGGTCAAACTCGGTTCGGATGTCGTTGAGTGTCCCGTCGTCCCCAAAGGCCCCCCACTCCATGTTGATACACATTCGCCCCTCGTCGCCCTCCACCATGTCAATGTGACGCATCTCCTCCATGTAGCAGGCGTTACTGCCAGTACCTGGTGAGAGGAAAACCCTGTTCAGTGCCTGTGCGTGCTATCCTCTCACCCACCTCCCTGGAGAAGTCTGCCTAGGGGCTGAGATTCCTCACGGCAGCCTCCTGGGACAACACCGCACACAGGCCAGGGCCTCTTTCTTGTGTTGTACACCACTTAACTCCATTAAGTCCTGGCTTCACCCAAAGTAGCTGCATCACTATCTTCGCATCGCAGGAGAAAACACCCAAGCTAATGACCAGTTGGACGGGCACTGGCCCTCTCACCAGGATCTCACTCACCCACAATGAGACCAATCTCGCAGTTCTGATCATCATAACCACAAGTCATCATGGTCCCAACGGTGTCATTCACCACGGCCACAATGTCAATGTCAAAGTCCTGCAGGGGATCAAAGGGCCTTCATCATCACAAGGGGAAGACAGATGTGAAGATGGAGAAAGAGCGAGAGGCGCCATGCAAGTATGCTACCAACCCACTCCATGGCCAGGCACGGAGAGAGGTGGGGATCACCCCCAACCGACTCCCCATCCACTCCATTTGTCTTTACCAACAAGGACCATTTTCCAGACAGCAGCAAGGATGAATTCATCTTGTTGCCTTCTCCTCCCCACCCCATCCACACACACAACAGACCCAGCCCGCCATCTTCTGCTCCATTCCCACTCATGTCAATCATGCGCACACTTGACAATGAGCGTCCTGAGGTTAAGGACCCAAGGGTGTTTCTTGCCCAAGGCCAACAAAGTCACTGTCCATCAAGCAAATCTCAAATCCCCAAAGGTACTTGATCACATACAAAAAAACAAATCACAGGCCAACATGGTTGGGATGCCGAATACACATCCTTAAGTTCTACAAAACCATGTCCCGTAGAGTCCAAAGACAGACAGGGAAGGGTCCCGGACAGCCTGTGGACCCTGAGCTCCCAGCATCTACTCACCCCTCTGCGCTGGATGGCCTTCCGGATCAGATCCACCACATCTCTGCCTTCCACGCCACTGGACTTGAACCCCTTAGTCCACGAGACCAAGAAACTCTAGACGAGGGACAAAAAATAATTATCTCCCACAGCCTCGACAGCCAACATCCCAGCAAGTCCTCAGCAGAGCCCTCTCTACCTCAGGCCTAAAGTCATGGTTAGATTTGTTGTCCTCCTGCCCTGGATGAAGGAGACTCAGCTTCCGGAAACACCAGGACAGGAGAGTGCATACATGAATTTTACCATGACTCCTTGCCCAAGAAGTGGGAAGACTCGTTAACCAGTATACACAGTCTGGTGTTTCTGATCCTCCTGCCTCTACCTCCTGAGGGCTGGAATTTCACAGGTGCTACCATGGCCAGCTTATGCCGTGCTGGGGATGGCACCACGGCTCTGTGTGTGCCAGCAAGCACTCTACCAAAAAAGCACAGTCCCAGCTTCTCGGGTGTCTTTCTTTCACCCACCAGTCTTTCTCATAGCACTTCAGATCAAAGATCTTCATTTCTCATTCCTGCTAGCGTGGCCAAGATACCACAAAGTATGTGGGGGAGGGGCGGACTGCCACTCCCTCTCCCATTCTATCGCCACCCTCTGCACCTACACATAACGCACACATACAGCTTCCCAGAAGGACCTGAGTCTCAACACTGAAAGCTCATATGCAAAACCCCTCATGGCCACTGCCACCGCAGCTGCAGGTGGCTCAGGAGTCCCCTAAGTCACCTGAGTCATACCTCATCCAGTTTCGTCTGGTGGCAGGGGAACGAGAAGGTGAAACCCAGTGGGAGCTTCTTCTCTTTGATTTGTAGCTTGTCCATGAAGTTGGCCAGGCATTCGGCAATGTGGTCGAAGAGCTAAGGGCACAGACAGGAAGGTGAGCGGGAGAGCAGGAGACAGACTCGATCAATGGCCGACTCGACAGAATCTAACATGAGCTAGTAGGCACAAACCTCTACGCATGCCTGTGTGGGAGTTTCTAGATTGGGTTCGTGGAAGTGGGAAGACCTCCCCAGGTGCCAGTGGCAGCCTTCCACAGGCTGGAGTCTTAGCTTGATTGAAAAGGAGTTAACGGAGCCGAGCACCAAATGCATCTCTCTATCTCTGCTTCCTGACCATGCACCCCAGGGGTTCCTGCTGCCATGCTCTCTTCCTTCCACAGCAGTCTATCATCCTCCAGATGTGAGCCAAACTAAATGCCTCCTTTCTAAAGTTACTTCCGTTACAGCAACAAGTAACATATAGAGATGAGCTGGTAGAACTTATGCCATCATTCGCTCTTCTGTAAAAAGCAAATAACATCTGGACCGTCACTCAAAACGACATCTGGACTCAGTCCGGCGATGTGTACAAAGGCAGAATGCTCATTAGTGCTCATTAGATGGAATCTTCCACTCAAGCCTCTTAATCTTGGTCAAAAGAACCCCACAAGTCAGGGACATCATGGTTATCACAAAGTCCACATACATCAGGGAATAAAGTGTCCTCTGCTGGCCTTCATGTTAGTCTAGCATGGAATAGAATGCCCATCTCATTCTCAAGAAGAAAAAAATTCCCCGAAGGCAAGCAATTCAAGGAAATTATTTTTTTTGGTTTTTTGTTCTATTTTTTTTTAATTTGTGTGTGTGTGTGTGTGTGTGTGTGTGCATATGTGTGCATGTGTGTATGTGAGGTCACACTCTAGCCCATGGAGAACCAGAGTTACTAGTTCTCCAGTGTTGTGAGTTGCTGGATCTTGGTCCTGGGATCCGAACTCTTGTCCCCTAATAAAACAGCAATTGCTTTTGACTAGCACATCATCTCCACAGTCTCTATTTTTGATGTCCAGTTTCAAAATGAAAGGCAGGGCAATCAATGGCTGCGGCACCCACACAGCTACCTGCCCTTGCAGAGAGGTGCGCTCTTGACGACTCAGGGCTTCCAGTTAAGCCAGAGCCCAGCAACAGAGCCGTCCCCTGTCACCTACTCCACACCCTCAAAGAGAAGCTTAGCTCTCCAGATGTTGAGAGAGAGGGCAGGGCATGTGGTGTAGACAGCAAGCAGAGGCTGGAGATGGTAAACAGAGTCCAAGGAAAGGGGGCCGGGCTGAGAGGCGGAATGGAAATGCCAAGGAAGAAGGAGAGGAGGAATGGAAGACAGGTGTGTTCCTTCCCAGAAAGGAGCAAAAAGGGCTCAGGAGGTTGGCATTTGGTGCCAAGCATGCAACCTGAGTTTAATTCCTAGAGAGAAAGCCAACTGCTTCGTGCTGTCCTGAAGCCTTCACACGCCCCTCAAGGAGACCCAGCAATCTTAACAAGTCTTCTCTAGAATCCTGAAGCAGATCTCAACAATGAGATGGGTTAACAGGCCTGCCCAGCCCCCTGGCTCCCTGATGTCAGGGGCGATGAGCAGGTGGTGGCGGCAGGAAGGAAGGCAGCCTAATCTCGGAGGAGGCGGGGCTCGCTGAGCTCCCACGTGGCTCYGGTCCATCTGTCTCATCCCAAGCAAGGTTACCCACAGTTGATGCTGAACTTTGAACCTCCAGTCCAGGGCAAGAGCACAAACAGGACAGGGCTGTCACCGTGAGGGGCACAAGTGGAGACAGGCTACCTACCCTTGAGCTGGCCAGAATTTTAATATATGAATGGGGTTTCTGGAGAGAGCAGCAAGCTCTGCTCACTCTGAAACAAATATGGGCATATTGAACAATCCATAGCACACCATTCCCGGTGTTTGTTAGTTTTTCTTTGTCCCGCCCCCACCCCCACCCCCACCCCCGCGGTCCCCGCCCCGCGCATTGAAGACTGAGCCCAAGGCCTTCCTTACACATGGCATGTGAGCTCTCTGCCACTGAGCTGCGTCTTTTACAGACTTTAGGGTGATTATCTTTATCCAAAGAAAACAAGTCACATAAACCTCAAGCAGTCATGGGAATTGGGGGGACCTTAATCTGGGGTGAGGAGCAAGATATCTTCCCAGTCTTCAGCCCTGACCTCTGTTCCTTCGCCAGCAGCCTTCCCCACAGAAGGCAAGAAAAAAGTCCCTGCACTAATGAGGCTAAAGCATGAAAATAGAGAATTTGGGGCCAGCCTGGGCTACCTCTTGAGAGCCTGATATCAAGTCAAACGGAATTCAACTGGTCAGTCAGATTTTAAGTTCCGCCATGCTTCCTGTGACTCGAGGCTTTGCGCAGGGCAAATGCATTGGGAAAGGGGCTGAGTAAGCCGCAAGATCAAAAACCTACGTGCTTTCTAGAAAAGAGGAGACAACTGCTCCCCTGACCTGGAGGACCAACCTTCTCTCCCTGCTATCCGAGGGCAGGGGATGAGATGCTAGAGAAGTCAACACCTTCATGCCATAAAAAGGCTCCAGGGGCACCGGCCCGCCGGCTCTATGCTCCAAACATTTCCTCTTTATTGACAAGAGGCTCTGCTCACTCCTCTTGTCCTGAGATATACCTCAAAAACCTCAGCAGGGTGTGCTGGGCTGGCCCAGAGGCTGAGGAGGAAGGGGTGTCAAGTTTCCTGAGACAGAAATCAGTGGCCAGAAGAGAGATTTCACCCTGGACACGCTCACAGCGCTTTAAGCACCTTTGCAAGTTTGAGGTTTGATGACTTAGCTTTTTTTTTTTTT
>BDUI01008211.1:18944-30173 GCA_002335545.1 Apodemus speciosus
GCTCCCCTCTCTCTCTCTCTCTCTCTCTCTCTCTCTCTCACACACACACACACACACACAGTCTCATTATAGCCCAGGCTTGCCTCCAGAGTCCTAGGCTTATCGGCATGTCTCACCACACCCAGCTTTATGTCTGGCTTCCTCGATGATAAGATTTTTTATTACTTTGTAATTCACATGAATAATGAGATAGTTTCATCATTCAGCTGTCCTATATGGCTTGCCAAACGACTTAAACTAGAGTTATCTTGGAAGAAGAAACGCCACTGAGAAAACATCACCGATCGGATTGGCCTGTAGGCTTTAACCTACCAGGAAACTAAGCATGGAACGGGAAGCACCCGGATGTGTCCTAACACAGCTGGCTGTGGGGAGTCACAGAACTGTAAACACAGAACGAAAGAAAGTGCTGAGGAGCCCTGACGGCAGACTTCAGGAGCCAGGAGAGAAAGCCATTTCTACCCTCTTCACCTCCTCTTAGAGGATAGAGTTCATTTCTGGGTAGAGGAGAGGGGACTCGCTACGGTGCTGGTCAACGCTGAGCCTCTTGTCTGGTTGGGAGGGTCAAAGGCATGTTCTAACTAAATTGAAGGATTTCATCAGTGCCCAGGTCTCCTGGACCGCCCCCCCCCCAGCACCTTGCCCCACTCCCACCCTCGAAGGCCACTTCTTACGAGCTCCCTGAATACGGTATCCATGGTCTCTTCAATGCAAAGCAGAAACTTGGGAGCAGGCATCAGCTGAAGCGCCTCAGGACCCGCCCCCACACACTAGGTCAGGCGCAGGGCTAGTCTAAGTAACGTTCACCCGAAACCCACGCTAAGCGTGCGAGAATCTGGTTTGCCTCTGTTCCCTTCTTTGTCATGAGAGAACAGGGTCATGTTCTTGAATGGCCCAGAACTATAGCAAGAACTTAAAAGACACAGTAAGTGCCGCGCTGGGCCCACAGCAAACACAGTCTCACGCCTATTCAGCCCAGTCTCCCAAATAGCAAGGGAGACAATAGATACCTTTCCAGGAAAAGCCACTGGCATCAGACCAGGTGACTTAGCATTCCTCTTGCAGATACAAATTTTCCACTYCCTACTGACTGGGCTTCTGAAGGAATCACCACCACTCACTCCAAATGCTTATGCACTAAAGGTTTGCTATGGAAACGCCAGCCTTGACTTAGGGACACAGTCCACCCCCTCTCCGCGGCCTCAGATGACTTTTCTAGACACTCGAGTACCGAACCTCCACTGGCCGTGGGGCCTCAGCCAGATTCTAGGAAACGCTATGTGGTGGTTGTCAGGGGGATGAAAGAGAAAATCAAGGGGGAGCTGCCTCATCAGCACTTTGAGGCCCGGGGCACACTCACACACGATCTGCTGACTCAGTGACCATGAGGGACAGAGGTGGCCGGCACTGCCTCTGGCTGGTTATCATCCAAGACCAGCCCAGCTGGACTCAGCCCAGCATGGCTCCATCAGGAATGTGATTCGGCTGTATTTTCTGGTGGACCAAAGGGGGACTGTGAATAATAAGAGTGCGGGTAGGAACTGGTGAGGTGCTCACCGTTCCTTCAGAATGCACCTCTCTCCTCTGCACATATTCCACACACTCCCGAGCAAGGACTGACCTTCTGAGTTCGGAACATGAGACAGTGACTCCAGAAATCCTCTATGACCCCACAGGGCAAGGGAGGGATCCTTCTAGGCCCCAATCTCTCTATTACATATGACCAGCCCCCCTCAGAGCAGGGGTTAGGTGACAGACTTTACACACGGTGGCCAGGACTCATGAATTCTGGCTCAGCAGTGGCCTGGGCACCTCGGCAGGTTCCCTAATGCATCCCGCCCCGCCTGCAGAACGCACAGTTTATAGTGCTGACTTGCCCAGGCACTTGTGAGGTTTGGATGGAACACGGATAAGTTACACATGGACTTATAACACACAGATCGCCGTCAGTAAAGTGCCACGGTCCTTGTCACCCCTCATTGTCACCGTTCCTTGGTCCGAAAAGGTCTTCTCCTAACTCTTGCTGGCCCCTCTGAATCTACATGAGACTAGTCATACATAGCTCAAGTCCTACCTCCACTGGGCTTCTTCCAAGACATTCCAGAATCCCAGAATAGCATTCACGGGAGCATGTGACAAACTGTGAATGTGAAGGGCAAAAGCGTCTGTGGGTAGGGCAGGAGAAAGGTTCTGACGCAAGGAAACACACCGAGAGCAGGCTCGCTAGCCCGGCACGGCGATGCTCCTGTAATCCCCCTGGTTAGGAGGCCGAGACTGGAGTCAGTCTCACCTACACAGTGAGTTTCAGTCCAGTGGGGGAGAAGGAAGTTTCTTAAGAACTCATACAAGCAGAGCTGAAGGGACGTCTTGGGGTTTAAGACAAGAGCGCTACTCTCCAGAAAATGAGGTGGCTTCCCGGCACCCACACCGGGCTGCTCTCCATCACCTAAAACTCCAGTTCTAAGGGATCAGACACCCTCTTCTAGTACCCATGGGTACTGCATTTACATGGTGCACATGCATACAAGCAGGCACACATACAAATGAATAAAAGTAAAATTTAAGAGCTGGRCTTAGTGGCACATGCCTGAAATCTGAAGGCAGAGGCAGGCAGGTCTCTGTGAGTTTGAGGACAGCCTGGCCTAAATGGTGAATTCTGGGACAGTCAGTTACAGAGAGACCCTACCTCAAAATAATAATAAAAAATAGTAAAATATATTTAAAAATAATACACAATAGGCATCTCATGTTGAATCTGTTCAGAATGGTTCACTCACTGAGATGTTTGACTGGCAACTGTAAGGGTTTTATAAGATCACGTCTCAAGACTTTTTCTTACTGTTAACCGTGCTGTTATCACTGGATCCTAATTTCACTTTTTAGTTAGCTTACTAGGTAAAGGAGACCGCCACCCTGTCTGACAACCTTAGTTTGATTCCTGGAACCCACATGATAAAAGGAAACAAACTCCTGCAAGTTTTCCTCGGATCCCCATATTTGCTCTGACACTGACACTGACACTGACACACACACACACACACCAAACAAACAAATGTAATAAAACTTTAACATATGATGGGAGTAGTGTCGCGTGCCTTCGATCACAGCAGACTCCGAGCCAAGGGTGGCTCGCCAAAGGATTTTCCTATTGAGCAATCAGTAAGCACTGGAAGGTCGTAAGCCCTCAGAGGGGGAATTCTTCACTTACGGCACCCCAAGCTGGGCTGGGTATCAGGAAGCGATCCCTCTGACGTTGAGTCATTTGGTAAGGTCACAAAGGGGTGAGAGAGAGCTAGGGTTTGACGCCAAGGCTTCTGACTCTAAAGCCTGGGTCTGCCCTGCAGGACCACAGCTTCCTCCCTGTGGCTCCCATTCCTGGAAACCACAGGGCAGTGAGAGAAAAGCAAAGACAACCTCATCTGTCTCAGGAACCCCACCCGGCTCATTGCCTGGAAACTACATCTTCCATACTGAGTGGAGGGACGGCAGCAAGAGACTGTGAAGGCGGCGAGCCCTCTGCACAGTAGAGGCGGCTGAAGCCTACCGATGCGGCTGTGTGCACAGGCCCAGAGGAAACTGGCACTCCCTCTCCTGTGACCACACCAAGCCTCTGTGCCCCCCTTCCAGAACACTTCAGGCCTCTCTAAGAAAGATGCTCTTCATTTAAAAACACCCACACACAGAAAATAATCAATCAGAAAACACTTCTGTCCACAGCTCAGATACTGGTGACAAAAGGACAGGTGGGTGATGGCACCCTTCATCAAATCGCCCAACGGGGAAGGGCGAAGCCGCTCTCTGCAGCCGCGTATTCCCACCCCACACGGCCAGCAGCCCACTTTCGATTTGACTCTTATCAGATACATAAGGTCAGTGAGATAAAGAGTTCCAGCTTCTCCTGGGAACTCACCTGTCACGGGGATAAGACTGGGCACTGAGTGGCAGTTGGCCATCTAAATATGGTAATCTAAATATGGTAGTCAATGTCACCTGAGGTAACACGACACGGGTAATTCATCACTCCTGGGTTGTTTAAAAGCTCTGGTACCTGGCGACGGCTGGGTCGTTTGATTTTTGGCTCTGTGTGTGTGTGTGTGTGTGTGTGTGTGTGTGTGTGTGTGTGTGTTTGCCTGCACGCGCGCATGCTTTGTTCTGTTTGGTTTTTAAGGTTGAGGGACAGTGGCCAGTTGAATGTTCCAGCAGGTTCTATTTTCAACCATTAGGTACTTGTCACTCATTAAAATAGATCCTGCTTCTCCCATCAGGATCTCAGCGCAGCGCGCCGGGCCAGCCCCTCTTATGAATGTCTTGCAATAAAAAGGTGACTGGCCTTGTATTTCGAAGCTGCCTTGCCCATTCTTCTGAGGCCAAGTGTGTTGAGAAATGGAAGTGTCCTCCTGGGTGAGGGCAGGGGCTGGAGCATGGCTCCTAAACCCCAGCAGAGGATAATTATACAGATGATTTACAAATGATAGGTCCTGGGAACCCCTTCTAAAGAGCTCCCACGGTTCTAGGCAAGCTTAAAGATGGCAAAGTCTGTCTGGACCGAGGGCTGGGGGGGGTGGGGGGGCTAAGTAACAGCTCCCCTCCTGCGCCCTCACCTCCAGTTTTACTTTCTTCTCGTTCTACGCCATAAGATTTCATTCAGTTACAGTTAGCACTGAGGTGCACCCATCAAACACTGAGGTGGGGGTCATTTCAAGAGATGCTTGGTTTACATTTACTTATGTTGTGTGGATATGGTCTTCAGAGGACAGCTGTGGGACTGTCTATCTTTTCCTTCCACGGTGCTGGCCTCAGTGTGGTGAGCTGGGCTGTCTGTATGGACTGAGCCATCTGCCTTGGGTTTGGATTTTTGAGATGAGGCCTCACTCTCTAGGCCCGGCTGGCCTCAAACTCACGGCAATCCTCCTGCTTCAGCACCTCCCCGCCAAGCCTCTGAGTACAGTGATTATTCAGAGTAATAATGGGTATGGTGAGAGCTTCACTACCTTAACAGTCAAAAAAGCGTG
Source organism: Apodemus speciosus (assembly GCA_002335545.1). NCBI lineage: Eukaryota > Metazoa > Chordata > Mammalia > Rodentia > Muridae > Apodemus > Apodemus speciosus. The sequence continues at coordinate 23,957 of BDUI01008211.1, forward strand.
CAATCACCCAGACCCGAGCTTTGCCCATTTACAATGCCTCTCAGCCTGCTTAGACTCTCCGCTCACTTTGTCAATGCTCTGGGGCAACGAACAATCCTTTTGTTATACCACTAAGAAAGAGGAAGGCAACGCCTGTGTGTTTTCTACTTTTCATATACTATTTCACATCAGTAAAAGACTTTACGGTCATTTGTATAAAATGTATGATTAAAATTTATTTTGAAAGTTAAAAACAAAACAAAACAGYCCAGGGGATTATTAGAAGGCTCGGTGGGGACCTGAGTTTGGCTCCCTGAATCCGCACGTAGCTCACAGCTACCTTTCACTTCAGCTCCAGGAACAGCACCCTCTAGTGGCCTCCCAGAGCACTGCCTCCATGTGCTCACACACTCTAAGCTCATACGTAATTATTAAAAAACCAAATAGAAGGGACAAGAGGAGTGGAATGTGCTGTAATCCTAGCACTCGGGAGGCAGAGGCAGCCTGATCTACATAGCACACTCGGGGCCAGCCAGGGCCACTCGGTCTTAAGAAGTAAACACACAAAAATGAAATTTAGAAAGAACTAAATCCATCATGAATCTGTGATTCAGGTAATCAATCCCCTGCCATCGTGCTACAGGCGTGAGGATGGAAGATGGCCCCTGAAAGCGCCACAGTTGTTTTGATTGCGACCCGGCCACATACTGACCCTGGAGGAAAGGGAATGGTATAGACGAGTCATTTCTGCTCTTATAAGAATACCTTTCAGGTTCAGGCGACAGGAGTTAGTGTGACTCTTCTAGATGGTCAGTCAGCATATGTGGAAGTTCACAGCATGGTTAAGTGTCAGCATGTCGGTCTGGCATAACTATATAATACGGTATATGATACGGCACCAATTTATAGCTGCGAAAATGCCCCGCCGAAGTCGGCTACAGCGTAGAGCAGACGCGATGGGGCCACAGACACCTAGCGAGTTATCACTGTCAAAGCTGTCACTGGGGACTGTCTGGCTCCCAAGCAGATAAGACTGTCTTCAAAACGCTTGTGTGTGAGTCACCTGGAGGGGACGGATGCGTCTAGGGCCAAGGAGGTGACGAGTATCGTTCGGTGGCCCAGCCAAGCAGCAGTGGGGGCCTGGGTCCGGGGGCCGGATAAGAGCAGATAAGAGAGTCATCCTCCTGCACCGGATTACTCAGTGTAGAGAGGTAATGGGACTTTCAGTGGTGACGCTGGGGAAATCTTAAGCTTAACTACACTAGACAAGTGGATTGCATTGGGTTGACTCACAGGACTCCCAGGCCTTCTGGCCACCCAATGCCGGAAGCAGCAAATGGACATGTGTTTCCAGGTCACTCACTAATACACACGTAGACCTCTACATCCAGTTTCTGAACTGGCCCTGTAACAATTCTATGCCCCTAGAAAGGGACTCACCCATACCAGTCCTACAGAAGTATTCACTGCCAATGGCCCGTGGGGACTGCATGAGCTATGTGTGAGATCCTACCTTAAAAAAAAAAAATGTGTCTGACCCAACATACGTAAGTGCCGCCCACTATCTGGAGGTTCTCAGTACAGTCTTTGCCTGGATCGCCAGCACCGCATCATAAACCCCCTTATTAACTTGCTCTGCGCTGCTGCTGACGCAGGCCTCCGCTGCATGGCTGTTGGTATAACACACAGCGACCAAGATAAGGGGATTTGGCAGCTCCCACACAGCCTATCGAGGAGCTGGCCTCCCTCTATCACACCTCATGCTTGCGTTATATGGCCCGGGGTCACTCTCTAATTGTGTCATCTGTGTAAGCTTTATCTCCCTAACTAAGGACAATTCTCGCTCTTCAAAGGCAGGCCACAGGAGCTTGGCACACCGCAGCCTCACAGATCGCTGAACTAGGATGGCTAGGAGAGGACTTTGTGGATCAAACTGAATCACAGTTCCCAAAAGGAAGAATGAAGGCATTGTGCTAGGTGTGTGGGAGGTACAAGGAAAATAAAACATGCCGTTGGGGGGTGTGCCTCGTTGGGGGTGTGCCTCGGGGCTGGGCATGGGCTCGGACCAGCCGAGTTGAAGTCTCGCCACCTGCTTGCTAGGGGACTGTTCTCTGTAAAATGACTCTCCTTTTCTGTAGACTATCTACCGTTGAGACCCGGAGAGGGCTTCAGCACAGAACTAACTGCCTGCTGCCCGGTACACACAGTCTAGTTTCTGTTTCGATGGCGGTACCTAGTGCAAGGACGCTTTGAGTTTCATTCATATCCGGTGACTTGGGGAGTCGTGTCTTCTCACAACTCACCACGTTGTGAGACCTGTGCTTGTTGGTTCATTTATGCACAGGGCTGTGCAGTACTCCTCCAGGCAAAGCTACACTTCCAGTGTGGTGGCACTGTCAACACTGGGAGGAATACGCACTACTTGTCGCCTGTCCATCACACAACCTCTACCACCCAGAGCTGCACGCACAGGCCCGGGCACGCACACGCTCACCTCACACACCTGGTAACTGGCATATTTGTGTTTGACTCCTGGCTCAGCCTATCATCAGTTGTGTGAACCTGGGCAAATTATTTGACCATCCACGCCTCATTTTCTTAAAAAAAAAAAAAAAAAAAAAAAAAAGAGGAGGATAAAAATCTTTTTTAGGAGGAGCTGATGAAATGAGTCTGAGGAAAAGGTACCAGCTGCAAGCCTGCCAGGCTAAGTGCCAGCGCCCAGGACCCACGTGGTAGGAGGCAGCACCTCGGCCTCCATCCTCATTTAAGTGCACAATACACACACAGGAAAATAAACGTAAACACCTCCTTGAAGCTTTGTTTAAGTAAATGAATCGGAGCTAGAGAGGTGGCTCAGCCGTTACGAGCCCTTACTGCTCTTACTAATAGAGGACGCAGGTTCGATTCTCAGTCCCACCGAGTGGCTCACAGTCTGTAACTGCAGTTCGAGTGGACCCAGTGCCCTCTTCTGACCTCTCAGGGCTCCCAGATACACACGGCATACAGGCATACGAGCAAAAATACTCACACATGAAAACATAAATGCATCTTTTAAATTTAATTGGCACAGGTAGGTGCCCAGGATAAGCCCCAGCTCCCACTATGAACGACGTCAACATTTTAGGTGCTTACTTAGCGAGATACAGGCTGCCCTTTCAGAAGCCGAGACATTTATCAGAATATCATACTGAAACATAGATGCGGCGTGCCTTCCAGTCAGGACGAGACAGGAATCTAGAGGGCACAGCAGAGCTCACGGGGGTCCCCTCTCCCCAGTTCAGGGGACTCTTTGAAGGCCAAAGGAACACATTCAGAGACTTTGAACAAGGACACATGTTCAGTGCTGGGCCCGAGCAAGTCACAAGGCTTCAACAAATATTCTTACTTTAGGAACTGTACAAAGTCTTGTTAAACCAGATCCCAGAGACTCTCAAAAGGACACGCAGGATCCAAGGTCAGGTTCCACACAGACCCGCCTTCCACAGCCCCTGGCTGGCTGCTTAGCCCCTCCCTCGGGTTCTCAAAGGAGTCTGCTTCTTGAATCTTCCACTGGCCTGAGCTCTCTTTCCCCTGCTCCCCAGATAAAGACCTCACACTAGCACCCCCAACTGTTACGGACCCCACAAATGCCAGTCTAGAACACGGTTGTTGCTGGGGCAAAAGAACAGGCTCTGACAATGCCAGGCTGCATCTCTGCCTCCAGGAATGCTGCCAAAGCCACTGTGCAATATCCCAGTATGTGGCGATCGATTTGAGTGTCCTCCCGTCAATCAAAGCCCCCACCCCACCCCAGCCCACCAGGCCGTGACTGTGTCTCCCAGGTACCCAACCTGTGCTGATGAACTAACATGGGTACGGAGATTCTGTTCATGGGGAACCTCCATCACCTCCACCATATCAACGAAAGGAAGCGCCTCATGGAGCTTCAGGCCCACATGAAGGTTTTCTGGGATTTAGTCCTCACTTAGGAAGGCCAGGAAGCTGCAAATTCACAAGGCCCCTAACCCCCAAGGCTATACAAACACTAGCAAATGCTGTAGGGAAGGAGACTGCAGCTGCCTGCAAATTGGGCACCCGGCAGGCTGGATGTTTGTCTTCCCCAAACAGTCAAATAACACTCTTTCCAATGTCAACCTTATGCTTGGTGGCATCATCAGAGAGATTATCCAAATAACAGATTAAACAAAGCTCAACCAGTGCTTCTGGCTTTAGTCCTAGGGGCTGGCGAGAGGGCTCGGCAGGCAAGGCTGCTCTTCCAGAGGACCTGGATTCSATTCCCAGCACCCACATGGCGGCTCACAGCCATCTGTTCGAGGGGATCTGGCGCCTTCCAACCTCTTCAGACAGACACCTATGTGGTGAACAGATATACATGCAGGCAAAACACACTCATACACATAAGAATAAAACAAATATTTTAAAGAAGTATACAACGGCTCTTCACAAACTCTCCTGTTTACTTTAACCTATAGGACTTTTCAACGGAGCCCATGAAACAACTGACCCTTGTGTTGACTAAGGGTTAGTTCTATGTCCCTGAACAAAGCCAACTAAGTGGACTCTCAGTCCAGAGATCTTTGGGCAGTCTCTCTCTCTCTCTCTCTCTCTCTCTCTCTCTCTCTCTCTCNCAGTCTCTCTCTCTCTCTCTCTCTCTCTCTCTCTCTCTCTCTCTCACACACACACACACACACACACACACTCAGTACCTGTCCCATCTGGAGTTGACCTCACAAAGGTGGGCAGCATCTTCACAACCGCCGTAGGGTGTGTGGTAGCTCCGAGCCCTTTCTCCATCTCTTTCCGGAACCTCCTAGAGATCTCCAGAAGGGTCTCATCTGAGAGACGCATGTGGTAGAGATACTGGTCAACCTGAAAGGGGGCAGGGGACAAGAATAGATTAAAAGAGCTATAGTATAGATATATGTCATTAAATAACACCCAGCAGTTCAAGAAACAAGGCAGCCCAACAAATTCTGCCAGGCCTAAATTCTAGCAGGATCAGTTCAAAGTTATCCTTCTGACAGGGTAGGTTCTATTTAGGTTACATGAGACTGACACACCAAAAAAAAGTTAATTACTAGAGAACAGGGAACTGGAGGAAGACAGTGGGGAAGAGGAGATTTTCAACTAAGATAAATTAAGAAGCTGGAAAGCATCCTGTAGCAGAGGTTCATGGTCTCCCTCTTCTCCTGCTGCCCAAACTGGCCTTCACCTCACGAGGCCAGTCCTAGTCCTACCAATGAGGTCACCCTCACCCCAGGGCCCAGCGGCCATCGCCTTCTCCCCAGATTTTACACAATCCCCAGTTTCTATTTTTAACTCTTCTGTTTCCCAACCCCCACCCAGACTCTTGCTGGGATTCCAGCGTTTAAAATCTATAAGGTGTTTCCAGTCTGGTGGTTTGAATAAGAATGGCCCTCCTGGGGTCATATATTGGAATGCTTAGTCACCAGGGAGTGGAAGATTAGGAAGTGCAGCCGGGTTGGAGTAGGTGGGGTCTCCTAGAAGGAATTCTGTCCCTGGGGGTGGGCTTTGAGGCTTCAAAAGTTCACACCAGGCCCAGAGTCTCCTCTCTCCTCCTTTCCCCTCCCCCTCCTCTCTTCTTTCTCTCTCTCTTTCTCCCTCCGTCCCCTACTCCCTCCCAACCCAGGGCCAAGCCTGTCTGATTCACACCATGATGATCATGAACTAAACCTCCGAAACTGTAAGCAAGTCCCCAGTTAAATGCTTTCTTTTATTATAAGAGTTGCCCTGGTCATGGTCTCTTCACAGCAATAGAACAGTGACTAAGTCAACCATTAAAACACCCTAAGCATCGCAGAAGCTAGCCTCTGCCCAGCTCCTAACCTAAGCCTCGCAGGAGCTAGCCTCTGCCCAGCTTCTAACCTAAGTCTCGCAGAGGCTAGCCTCTGCCCAGCTCCTAACCTAAGCCTCGCAGGAGCTAGCCTCTGCCCAGCTCCTAACCTAAGCCTCGCAGGAGCTAGCCTCTGCCCAGCTCCTAACCTAAGCCTCGCAGGAGCTAGCCTCTGCCCAGCTCCTAACCTAAGCCTCGCAGAGGCTAGCCTCTGCCCAGCTTCTAACCTAAGCCTCGCAGAGGCTAGCCTCTGTCCAGCTCCTAACCTAAGCCTCGCAGGGGCTAGCCTCTGCCCAGCTCCTAACCTAAGCCTCGCAGAGGCTAGCCTCTGCCCAGCTCCTAACCTAAGCCTCGCAGGAGCTAGCCTCTGCCCAGCTCCTAACC
>BDUI01008213.1:0-11796 GCA_002335545.1 Apodemus speciosus
CCTTAGACTACACACTTCTTGCTTTAGGACCATTAGTAAATTAAATTAAGGTTAACAGAAACCCAACACTGTGATTCCACGACAGTGGATCTGATATCCAAGCAGCTCCTACATAGCCCAGAGGCAAGTGATGTCTACAGTGTAGATAGCCCTGGGCGAGGGATGATTCAYACCCCAGGAGGGGCAGGATGAGACAGTACGAGACTTCAGAATCACACTCGGCGTGGCACGAGTGAGAGCTTATGRATTATCCATTTCTGGAATTTTTCCATTTAGTATTTTTGGGTCAACAGATGACCATGGGTGACTAAAGCCTTGGGAAATGAAGCTGAGGATGGGGTTCAGGGGTGGCTGCATTCCAATCTGCCCTGCATACAACTCAGCCTGACACTTACCTTTTTGACTTTGGAAAAGTTGGCTCGTCTTTCTGGGCCTCATTTGTTTTCTCTTCTGTAAAATTCAGATTAAAAAGAGCGTACCTTTAAGCAAGCACTATAAATAATAGATAAGCAGCCTGTTCATTTTGCCGTACTGTCAGAGGGTGAGTTATTCGAACATTACCACCGATGGAGGACAGCTGTATTACCTGTCCCCACCAAGACCCAGATGAGGAAGAACGGGAAAAGGAGAAGTTAGTTTTTCTGCCATCTCCATCTTCTTCAKCCTAATATTTATGAATGTCTTTATTATTCAAGCTCATATGCACACCCTTAGCATGGATCACTGGCTTGCATACATTTAACTTTATTATCTTTTTGCCTCCTGCATTTCATCAGGCCTGTGCTTCTTAATCAAGAGTCTGCATAGTGTTAATTTAAAAACTCATGGCTCCATGACTGGAAATTCCAGCACTCTGAGTACCCATGCTGTGCTCTCTCCTGCCGCCTTACCTTTGTACTTCTGGGCTCTTGGTCACTTGTGGGAACTGTGTTCCACTCTCACAACCTGTTCTTGGTCTTCAGCACCAGCTAAGGCAAACCCCTTCTGAACTTCTGTGATATCCTACACTTGTCCCCTTGTGAAGCGCCATCTTCCTGCATTGACCTAGCCTACTTGCTTGTCCGTCTCTCCTGCTGCACTGAGCCCCTGGAGGGTAGGAAGTACCTTCCCTCCTTGGTGCATCTGACTGGTGGACAAATGATGCTTGGATTCGGGTTCCCGTGGGGAGAGGAAGGAAGTTATAAGTCAGTAATGAAGATCTCAACAGACATAGCAAGAGGTTGCTGCTATGAGACTAATGGGCGAGGCAACCCTGGGTCCCTAATGATCTTCCATACACATTAGCTAATTTGATCTTCATAAAAGCTCRGAAATGGGTAGACCATAGGGAGGAAGGTGCTTTGAGTGGTTACCTGGTATGCCTGCAGTTAGGCAGCGAGTAGATGACTACATTCAACCTAGATCATAAAAGTTTGGTTCTCTTTCCCTTGAAGTACGCAGCAAAGCCCCGTCATCATCAAATCCACTTGRCGAGTCCTGTTCCATGATCTATAGGACTCATCACTGTGGTTTTATTGAACTGTCAATACTCTTCCCAAGGGTGTGCATTTCACTAATGTAGGTTCCATAATGAATTGTCTTTGACTTTGACAAGATGGTAGCTAGTTAGGGAAGAAAGAAAATTTTATCCATCCACATCCTACAGCAGGYTGGCAGCAGGACCACTGGATGGATTTAGATTGAGCTCTTGAAAAGTGTCACTCCCTCTATTTCTAGGTCCAAGAAGAAGAAAATATCAGGGAAGAAAATGTGCTGGAGACCCCTGTGCCGGTTCCTGTGGCTTTGGTCCTATCTGTCCTATGCTCAAGCTGTGCCTATCCAGAAAGTCCAGGATGACACCAAAACCCTCATCAAGACCATTGTCACCAGGATCAATGACATTTCACACACGGTAGGGAATCTTTGGGGGGGGAGGCAAAGGAGAAGTAGGGCTAGAACTAGAGTCYGAAACACGTTGAGCACCTTCCAAATGTCACGCATCTCCTAGAAGCTGAGAATTTGTGAGCCTAGGGTGGCCATTCTTTCTGGTCCTGACTCTTGACACTATTGCCTGCTGGAACACGGGGCTGAGTGGTTCCAGTTCTAAACCCAGCACCTAGACTGCTCCCTTGTACTACCTGTACCGCACAGGTAGTTCTAATCCTGAGACACCTTAGGGAATTTAACTTTCTCCCATACTCCCATTAAGAAACCATAAGGTTCTTTGATATCATAAGGCCATGCTCATTTTCCCTCTGCCACCAGAGACCCAGCCCTTGGGTCAGGTGGCTAGCTGAGCACGTAAGGCACGCATCAGGCCTGGGAGAACCTGGGTTCCTCCCCGCTCCAAGATCACTCCCTCTCCTTCTCCTTAGTCCCTTGTTTCTGCCTCTCTCTCTCTCTCTCTCATTCTCTTTCCTCCAATGAACACGTTGGACTTATGCCCTGGGTACCTCCTTGAATTTAGTACCCAGGGCATAAGAATCCCTAAAGATCATGGTATCCCACTGACACATGACCAGCTTCCCAGTGGAAGGAGGTAGCCCAGGTTCACAGACATAATGGAGGGCTCTGGAGACCGATTCCCCTGCCATTTCCTAAGCACCCACYGTYCTTCTTCCTCCTACACAGCAGTCGGTATCCGCCAAGCAGAGGGTCACTGGCTTGGACTTTATTCCTGGGCTTCACCCCATTCTGAGTTTGTCCAAGATGGACCAGACTCTGGCAGTCTATCAACAGATCCTCACCAGCCTGCCTTCCCAGAATGTGCTGCAAATAGCCAATGACCTGGAGAACCTCCGAGACCTCCTCCACCTGCTGGCCTTCTCCAAGAGCTGTTCCCTGCCTCAGACCAGTGGCCTGCAGAAGCCAGAGAGTCTGGATGGTGTCCTGGAAGCCTCGCTCTACTCCACGGAGGTGGTGGCTCTGAGCAGGCTGCAGGGTTCTCTGCAGGACATTCTTCAACAGTTGGACGTTAGCCCCGAATGCTGAGGTTTCAAAGACCACCAGACTCCCAAGGATCATGCTGAGGGAAGAAACCTTGGCTTCCAGGTGTCTTCAGGAGAAGAGAGCCATGTATATGCATCCATCATCCATTTCTCCCACTCCTGTCGATCACCCTTCCGAAGGCATGACTCCACAATGCTTAAGTTATCCACACAACTCCATGAGCACAAGGAGGGGCCAGCCTGCAGAGGTGATTCTCATCTAGTTCTTCAGCAAGTATAGATAAGAACCATCCCGTCCCTCCATGTTCCACCCCCTCTGGGTACATGGTCCTCCATGGGTACAGGTTTCACTGCAGCCCAGGGGACGTGAGGGAGGGGTGGGTAGAGCCTTTGGACTGTCTCAGCGTCTTCGGGAGCACCATGAAGGCTGCATCCWCACACAGCTGGAAACTCCCAAGCAGCGCATGATGGAAGCACTTATTTATTTATTCTGCATTCTATTTTGGATGGATCTGAAGCAATGCATTGGCTTTTTCAGGCTTTGGGGTCAGCCAGGGCTAGGAAGGCTCCTGGGCCTCTGTTTTCAATCCTATTGATGGGTCRGCCCCAATAGGCAAACCTATTTTTTGAGTGACTGGAAGGAAGGTTGGGATCTTCCGAACGAGAGTCTATGCAAGTAGCTCTCAAGCTTGTCCCCTGGCGACCGGTTTTGTTTCTATCGTGACTGACTCTATGCAAACACGTTTGCAGYGGCATTGCCTGGAGCGTAGGCTAAATTATTATCAAAAGCAAATGAGTTTYGTCAAGTGTAATATGTATCTATGTGCACCTGAGGGTAGGGGATGTGTTAGAGGGAGGGAGAAGGATCCAGAAGTGTTCTCTGAATTACATACATGTGGTAGGCGTTTCTGAGAAGGTGAGGCATTTTGTTACCTCTGCAGCCACATAGTGTGGCTTTGTGAAAAGGACAAAGGCGTTGACTCTTTCAGGGACATTTGAAGTGTACCAGGCACCCTTGGAGGGGGCTAAAGCTACAGGCCTTTTGTTAGCATATTGCTGAGCTCAGGGAGTGAGGGCCCCACATTTGAGACAGTGAGCCCCAAGAAAAGGGTCCCCAGTGTAGGTCTAAGTTTTCCAGGGTTGATCCCACAATGAGTTCCTTAAGTAGGCGGTATCCCTGGTAGATGTTTGCGTGTCAATATGCGGTCTGATTGGTTCATCCAARGTAAGACCATGTCTCCCACCCACTCTGTGAGGAGCTTTATTCCAGTGGGAATGAGAAATCACTTAGCAGATGGTCCTGAGCCCTGGGCCAGCACTGCTGAGGAAGTGCCAGGGCCTCGGGCCAGGCTGTCAGAACTGCCCTTCGGGCTGGAGGATGAACAAAGGGGTTTGGGTTTTTCCACCAACCTTGCACCCTTATGTCACCCTCAAGCCGAGGGTGGCAGATCCATTCAAGGACGCTGCTTGCTTGATCGAAAGCAATACACTTTAAGACTGAGCACAACTCTGTGCTCAGCCCTAACTGGTGCTGTGGGCTCTGAGAAGCTCACCCAATAAACATAAAAAATCAGAGGCTCACAGCCCTGAGGTTAAGACCCTACTCCCCGGTGTGCCAAGGTGTGTACTGGACCACAGCAGCCCCACACAGCTGAAAGCTGTCTTCGAAGGTGCGAAAAGACCTGAGCTGGGGGTGACAGTGCCCCGGGGAACCCTGCTTGCAGTCTATCACATTTACATACCTTTCAGGGCACATTAGCGTCCACTGCAATTGTAGGACACTCTTGACACTATAAACTGGGGTCGTATAAATAAGAAAACACAGGCTGACTCTCCCTTATCCAAAATGCTTAGGACTAGAAGGGTTTTGGATTTTTAGAGTCTTTTCAGGCATAGGTATATTTGRGTATATATAATACGATATCTTGGGGATAGGACCRAGGTATAAACATGAAGTTCATTTATATTTCATAATACCGTATACACACTGCTTGAAGGTAGTTTTATACAGTGTTTTAAATAATGTTGTGTGCATGAAAGAAGTTTTCACGGCGTGAAATTTTCTACTTATGTCAGCACTCAAAAAACCTTCGGGCTTTGGAGGATTTTGGATCTTGGGATTTCTGTAATGAGATGTTTAGCTTATACCTAAAACTATAATGGCAAACAGGTTGCAGGACAAGACTAGAGACTGAATCCTCAGACCTGAAGTGTGTCCTTCCAGCCACCCTGTGGGGGTGAACAGGATCAGGTCTTGTGGTGCTGACTAAGAGAGAGGAATTGGAGGTGGGCTTTGGAGGAGCAGGGGGATGTGACGTTTTATTGGACGCTTGGTATGTGGAGGGGTAAAAGTCCGAACAGGAAGTGACAGAGAAGACTGAAGAGAATGAGAAAATACAACAGGAAGTGCCAAAAGGACTTTATGGGCCGCAAAAGYGGCTATTGAAGGAGTCCCAAGWGCCACAGTCTGGAGCGAAAGCTTGTGGTGGCTGGTGTCAGACTGCCCGGGGCCGTGCTATGTCACCTTGGCCACCGCATCAAGCTGGAATGTTCTGAGCCTTTTGCTCAGAAAACCTTGTACTATGGCTCGTTCCCAGATTGTGAAACTTCCCATAGGCAAAAATGCTTGGTTTGGGTTTTTTTTTTTTTTTTTTAACAAAAATATATTTATATGTATCAACAGCAACAACAAAGTTTTGTTTTATTTTGTGTAAATTCAAATAAATTAATAATGCCCCCTCCCCCACTTTGTTTTCTGTCTCCTGTCGTGGAGGGGCTTCCAGAGRGATGTTTGTGTGTGACAGGGCAAGGCCTGGCTGGCGTCCAGCCATCCCCAGGGTCAGCCCCACCCGGGCTTGGCCACAGCCAGCTACCAGTTATTCAGGCAAAAGGATTACCCGAAAGCCCAGGGCCGGGCAAGGAGCACATTCCGCACCAGAGGCTGTGCAGTTCTGCAAACCAGTCTTGAGAAGCACCAGGTTATTTTTAAAAGCCAGCATCAAAAGTATCAACAACAAAATCCCCAAGCAAATAACCAAACCCAAACCTCACAGACTAACCGCAGGCCAGCCAGGCACAYAGGAAACAAAGAAACAAACAGAAACTTGTCCCATGGCAATCACAGAACAGTCATCCCTTCAGCCATGCAGGGCCTGGCCTGCTCAAGTCCAACTCCTGTCCAGAGGGACGGTGGGACTAATTATCAAAGACTGTCATTTCCATGGCAACTTAAAGGACCACGTCCTCACCAGAAAGGCCATGGGTGTCTCTAGAGATGAGACGCTAAGAAGGAGCCCACAGGATCTGACGTTAGGCAAACCTTCCTCCCTCCACATCGCAACTAGCAACAGGCTTGGTGGTTAGTCGTCTGCTGGGGACCACAGGGGTGTCAGCTTCCCTACCAGCTGCTATGACAAAGGACCACGGCTGGGAGGTGTGAACAACAGACATCATTCCATAATTCTGGGGCCTGGACGGCCAAGGTGGAGACCCAACATGGTCAGGTGTGGGGAGGACCATCTTACAAACTGCAGCTGCCATCTTAACGCTGTACCCTCACACAGTGGAAACAAAGGAAGGGACCTCTGAGGAGGTCCCTTTTGGAACAATGCTAGTCCCACTCCTAGAGTTCTTGTGAACTCACTCCTTCTCTCAGATCTCATCTTCTAACGCCATCAGTTTGGGGGATGAGGATTGCAACCTATGAACTGGGGAGACGGGCCATTCGATCCATGGACTTGTATATGACTTCAGGGAGGGGCTGGATCCCAAGCACCTCCTTGAGGGTGAACCGCAGAGGGTGGCGCAGGTGCAGCTTCAGCAGCCTCCCTGAGTCTCTTGAGAGTTCAGGGATGTGGCTGCCAATTTGAAATCCTTCATCTGTAAGTGTCAGAAAACCAAGGCAAACCACCCTGCTGAAAGAGACACTGCATCTCGGTCCACAAAGATCAGAAATCCAAGCCCCTGCATTTCTGTCTTCCTTCAGCAGCCTCACTCTCTTACAGGGCTTGCAAAGATGGCCTGCATCCTCTCCAGGCATGTGGGGTCCTGGGCGTCCATCATAGCAGGAGGCCAACTTCCTTCCCATTCAGTGGTACCAGTGAACACTGTAAGGAGGGCTCTTTATSCRGGCCTGAGACACATGCGCCCCTTGTTACCAAGGACAGAAGCCCCATGTGTACGTGTCTGAGGATGAGCAAGCAAAGGACCTACTTTCTGATTCACAGAAAAGCACATGAGTAGTGAGATAATTTTTGGTTTAATGCGCACGCGCGTGCACGCACGGTGGGGGACACACACACACACACACACACACACACACACACACACGGAAAAACAGAAAATATAAACCTGCCATAGCATGTCAAACTGTGTTGTGTTCCGTTCTGTGTCTACCTTGGCTGGGGAAGAAGTCTGTGATGGCAGCCTCTCACTCCAGCCACCTGCAATCGTGTAGCTCAGGACCCACACCTAGTAGACTAGATTCAGCAGCCAGGCCTAGAACCATCACCACACACTAACTCTCTTGGAAGAGAAGGTCACTGGAGACTAGTTCTCCATCCTGTAGATACCTGGAGGTGACATCKCAGGAGRAAAATGGCCAAATGACCAAGTTTAGGTGGCACTTCCTGAGGGGGCAAAGCTAAGTTCTTGCCCCAGAGGCATAAGAAGGTCCAGCTGTTCCCTCTCAGTCTGGGGTTGGCACAGGGATCTGGAGATGATATTCCAGGTCCCTGGTGGCTAGGACAGATATAAAGCCATCTTGTTTCTGAGCAGCCATGAGTCTACAAGGCCCAACCAAGAAGCCGTGAGGAAACTGTCTATAATAAAAGGGGTCCCCAGAGCAAAGGCCTGGCAGTGTCATTCCACCTTCTGTGCCTGTGCTGTCCAGGCCCAGGGAGGAGAGATTATCCTCGAATTTCTTTTGCTGATCCTTTTCCACTCTTGGGCATTGCGGTGGTTTGAATGAGAAATGCCCCGCAGACTCTTGGGCATTTGAAAACTTCAGTCCCCGTTGAAGCACTACTTGGGGATATTTAGGTGGTATCGCCTTGTTGGAGAAAATATGCCAATGGAGACAGGATTTGAAAGCATAAAGCCTTCCCACTTCCGGTTGGGACCGTTCCAGATGTAAACCCTCAGCTTCCTGCTTTTGCTGCTGTATCTGTTATTTGCTGTCATGGATGCTTAGCCCTGGAACTGTCAGCCAAAATATTCCTCAAATTGCCTTTGTTTGTGGTGTTTTATCATAGCAACAGCAAGGTAACTAATACAGGCATTCCGCGTGTCTCCCCTAAGACGATAGCTCACATGTGGCCGAGACTATGAAGAACTCTGGCCACAAAGAACTGCCAAAGTTGGTCCTTCGCCCTTGCCATGTTTAGTGAAGAGGGACCAGATTGACTGAGCAGCGCCTTACAGAAGATCCAGTCCCAGAGGTTTTCTGCATAGAAGCAACAATCTTCTGAAAAACGGTTTAGGGCAATTCACTTCGGGCTTCTGTCTGTCTGTCCACCCACCCGCCCATCCACCCACCCACCCATCCATCTGTCCATCCATCCACCCACCCACCCATCCATCTGTACATCCATCCATCCATCCATCCATCCGTCCATCCATCCATCCATCTTTGGTTTTATGAGACAGGGCCTCTCTATGCAGCCCCAGCTGTCCTATAAGTCCTATGTAGACCAGGCTGTCTTGGAACTCACAGAGATCTGCCTCAAGGGCTGAGGTTAAAAGCAAGCAGTGCTATACACATCTTGACCTTAGAGTTTTAACATCTGCACCCAAGTCTACTGATGTTCATCCACACAAAGCCACCAGGCCTCCCAGGACATTGCCGTTCTCAGCCCACAAGGTCCTTTACCTGGTAAGCCACCCTCCTAGATTAGGGAGGGTAGAACCAAGTGAAATACAAAGGACAGTGACAGGGCTTCCGGTGCGAGCCTTGTCTCATCTCCACTCTCCACCCGTCCCCAGCAAGTGCTCGATGCTAGGCCAGGTGTCATCTGCACAAGGAGGCAGGCCTTCAGGGGGCGAGATGCTGGGAAGCCATGAGGTCCATGGCTGGGCATAGGAAGCCACCTATGTATTGTTACCRTTAGCAAGTCAGAGCAGCAAACAGGGAAATTGCTGCAGCACATGCTGCAGCGCCCTGGTGTGCTGTGCCGCTGCAGCTGGGGCCGGCAGCTCCTCTATTCAGTGCTCTCCGAAGCACAGCGACACTGCTCTGCCCTGAGAAGCCCTCTCAGCCCCCACACAGCCTGCAATCCACAGTGTGTCTCCATGAGTGGGAAATGGGGGTCTTTCTTCTATCCCTGGAGCATCATGGGTCTTTCTCTCTGTATAGAACTGAGGTACGCACTGCAGCACCCACATTAATAATGCTCTTTCTTCCTTGCCTCGCTATCTCTGATTCTCACTCCTGCCTCCCAGGGACACTTGTCCAATCACTTCCTATATCGGAGTCTACACATACTCAGACACACTTACACTCACCCCCACACACATGCATACATACACTCACTCACATATACATGCATACACTCACTCACACTTGCATGCATTCACTCACATACACATATACTCACACACATGCATATACTCACACACTCACTCACACACATATACACATACATTCATATATATGTATATATATANATACATACACTCACTCACATATACATGCATACACTCACTCACACTTGCATGCATTCACTCACATACACATATACTCACACACATGCATATACTCACACACTCACTCACACACATATACACATACATTCATATATATGTATATATATATACTCATTCACACACTCACACACACAACTCTTTGTTATACATACTCCCCTACACATACATTCTGTCCCTCTTAGTTTCTGTCTCTCTCTGTCTCTCTGTCTCTGTCTCTGTCTCTGTCTCTGTCTCTCTCTCTCTCTCTCTCTCTCTCTCTCACACACACACACACACACACACACACACTTTGTCTTATGGTCTGTTATTGAACTAACCCAAAGTAAGACAACTGCAAGAGACAGGGGCGCAGGCAGAACTAGGAAKCAGAGTGTGCTGAGTGTCGTATCCTCACCCCAGCACTGAAGGGAAGACGCCCCATCTCCTAAGGGACGGGCTTAAGAGAAGAGGATCTCAGGGAAGGAGGGAGTCCCCCTCAGAGAAGAATCCATCTCAGACACAGCAAAGATCAATGAGAAGACAGAGCGAAAACAGAGAAGGGAGGGTTGTATTTAAAAGGGAAGGGGCAGAGGGAAGAAAGAAAAGGGTGGAGATGTCTGTAGAAACTCAAAAATCGTAGAAAGCCATGACCGTTGATTGGTACCGGGTCCATCGCAGCCTGAGTCCCCGTCCTCATAGGTAGCCTGAAGAATCGAGATTCTTCAAGGAGACTGAGTGCAGAGATTCAGCTCCGTTCGCAGATTCTGCTCACTCTTCCTCTCCTTAACAAAGCTCTCTGAATTCCCAGATATTCGTCCRAGTCAGCTTCAGAAGGCAACTTCAAGAGGAGAGAAATCTGAATATGGAACTCCATTWTTTTAAAAATTGAAAATAGCTTCTTCTCTCATATGATCCATCCCGGCCAGTTTCCCTCCCTCCACTCCTCCCAGCCCCTCCCCACATCCCTTTTCTCCCGGATCCATTAGGGGTAATGAGAGCATGGGTGTATGATCTTCAAGCGCTGCCTTACACATTAGCAATCCAAACTGAAGCAGGATAGGTTGAAGTGGCATGAAGTCTAGAGCTACAGTGGTTTGGATGAGAACGGCTCCCATAGGCCAACAAACAATGTTTGGTTCCCAGGTGATGGACTATTCAGGAAGGATTAGGGGGTGTGACTTTGTTGGAGGAGGTGTGGCTTTGTTGGAGGAGGTGTGGCTCTGTTGGAGGAGGTGTATTACTGGGGCTTGGCTTTGAGGATTTAAAATCCCATGGTGGGGGGCAGTCTTGCCACTCTGCCTCTTCCTCCCTCTCTCCCTCCTTCCCTTCCCCTCCTCCCCCTCCCCCTTCTTTCTGCCTCCACCTCGTAGATCAAATGTAAGCGCACAGCTACTGCTCCAGCGCCATGCCTGCCTGTCTACCGCCATGTTCTTCGCCATGACAACCATGGACTCTCCCTCTGAAACTGTAAGCAAGCCTCACGACTAAATGCTTTCTTTCACAAATTGCTCTGGTCCCTGTGCTTTGTCACCRTGATAAAACAGTGACTAAGACAAGGGCTTACCTTTGATATCTATTTCAGAAGAAAACACAGACTCGAGCTGAGATGAACAAGATCAGCACAGGGCTGGCATGCGTTAAAGCTCAGTGACAGACATGGAGTACTCAAGGCTGTGCTTTCGGGTAAAACTCTCAGATAAACATTTTCTGAGGTTTCTGGCTGCCTGAGCATCCTGCATCCCAGAGAAGGAGAGTGCAAATGGGGGAGGGTGGAGACAATGAGGAGATGATGAGGATCTGAGCTGTATTTAACTTCCCATTTGATTTCACTGCCTGGCAGATGTCCCAGGGCCTTGAGGGGGGACAGCAGGCTGTCAGAGTGGGTGTGAAACAGTGAACCAAAACAGAGATTTAGCAAATCAAACAAGGAGAGAGCGGGAAGAGCCAGCTGTGAGATGCTGCAGAGGGGAGGCCTGAAGCTCCCAGGGAAAGTCAGAGGAGCAGCCAGCAGGGCCTCAAGCTCTGCCCTCAAGCCTACTGTGCGCTGGGCAACATCAGAAGCCAACTCCCCCTGCCTAAGGGAGATGGTGAAGTGTCCACTTGGCGGCCATCCCATCATATTAAAACAGGAAGAGAAACCCTCAGAGCATTTGTGGGGGGAAGGGATTCCTGTCTCCTGTCCCACTTA